>JAOXYD010202952.1:0-35123 GCA_028565735.1 Pinacopodium congolense
AAGAGTAATAAAATATTGAAAAATAAAATTAACAAGCTCCATTCATACATAACTCAACATAGGTTTAAACATTAACATGAAATTAACTATAATGAACTAACTAAAAATTAGGCAATTAAAACATTGATTTAACTTATGAAATCATTAAACTAAGAACTAAGTCAACCTTATTAAACTAAGAACTCCAATAACAAAGCAAGTAAAAGCATTGATTAATGAAATAACAATACACCATTCGGCTAAGAATAAAACATACACAAGGAAAGGAAAAGAGAGCAATTGGAAAGATTAAGCAAGAAAATAATCAAATGAGATAAAACAAGAAACATAGCCAAAAATTTTGACTCAAAAGCTCTTTTCACGTTGCTACATGAAGCCCATGACTGCATATTCATGGCTCCATCCTCGTTGGCAAGTTTGAAGGCTAGCAACCGTCCACCTTAAGCAACCAAGATGATGGAGCCGTTAGTTCACATGTGTAACCAACATTCAACACCACTTGGAGCTTCTTGCTTTTCTTATTTGTAAGCTACTTATGCAGCTACATTTTTTGACCTTGGAGAGCTCTCCTCTTTGCAAATTTTGGCTGCCAACACTCCCACACTCTAGCTTTCTAAGGATGAATGAACATGCTCTCTTCTCCATATGGATAGCTCATGCTTGTTTTTAAACAAGTGGCAGCTATTATTCACTCTTTCTTTCCAAGCTTTTGTCTTCTTTTTTTATTCTATTATTTGTCCACAATTGGGGCTACATGAGGACCCCAATTGATGGATCTTTGTGCATTTTTTTCCAGCCCTTCTCTTAGTTGGTTTTGCTCCATTCTTTTGGACATGTGTTAGTGTTTTTGAATGAGTGAGTGGAAGGCTGTCCCAAGGCAGGTGAGACACGTCCTTTTTGCCTCCCATAACTCACATGTAGGCTAACATATGCATGCAAGATGAGGCTTCACTTCAACGTGCATGTTGGGAGTAGTTAGTTGTCTAATGCTCCTTTATGACTTCAACCATGATCAAAGTTCATGTGCATACTTTTTCTTTCCTATCTTCATCACTTTTATATGAGCTGGATGTTGGACAGATTTAAGTGACATTTTTGGTGCTCCAAATGAGCTACAAAGAGGCTTGCTTAAACACTAATCAACTATATTTTTGGACAACTTCAAATGATGATTAATACTCTTCAAGTTCTAGTCATGTGTGCTCTTAACTTGGTTGCATTTAGACAGCACTTAGACATCAAATTGCTACTGCATTTTATCATCAATTGGCTTTCTATAAACTGCATTTTGAATAGCTCCAAGTGATGATTAATGTTCCCAAATGGTTCTCTAACTAATGTCATTTTTGGATAGTCTTTTCATACTCCTATCCAAGCCATTTTGAGCTTCAGTTGTTCCTTCATAATCCAACCAATTTCCAAGCCATTTTGTATGAATCAAGATAGCTTTAATTGCCTCAAAATTTTCATGCTTTTAATACAAATTTTGTATTCCATCATTAAACCTAATCATAAAATTAATAGGAACACAAAATGAGCAATTTAACATAAAAATAGGAATAAATTCAAATTAAAATATAAAAAAATATAAAAAAATTCATTCCTATCAGCATAACTTATACATAAGTTTTAATATTATATTTCTCTTGAATACAACTACAAGAGATAACTTATCTGAAGGAAACTATCTACATAACATGGGCTCAAGGAAAAGAGGCATAAATACATCACATTGGTGCTTAGGTGTGAGATTCCTAGTTGGTTATAGTAAATAAAATTTGTTATAAAGGATTTGGTAAAATTATGAGTAGTTGAGGAGTGTTTGTTCTTATGCTTAAACATGATGGTTGCTTCCTTCTTCTAGTTGACTTAGCTATTCTAGTTCTAGTGGGAATACAATAAAAATCTAGTTATATGCCTATATAATGACATGAGCTCTCATGTTAGGTGTGTCTTTTGTGTGATTAATAATACAATGCGATTCTTTCTTAGTCTTTTTGAATCATTTCTTTGTTATCTTAAATTACTCTTTTTGTGTCTTTGTGACTTAAGGGAATATTTACAAATTTTAAGATCCATTAGATCAAAAGTTTTTCTTGGAATCTTTGTGACTAAAATCAATTTTGATCTAAGATTTGTTAATCTATTTCCTATAGATTGTTTCACATCACTTCCACTTTCCCTGTAACATGGAAAGAAAAGGCTAGTGAAATTTCCATGCTTGAGCTAACATATGATGTTGCATAACCCATTCATTTCCTTTGAGTTCTAAGTGAGTCTCTAGTAGTGTGGAAAAGACTTTCTTAAAGATTTAAGACACGACCAATAATTCTTTGAAATTTTCTAACGTTCCTTTCTTTCCAAATTAAATATATATAGGAGGAAAAGGACATTTTAAGAAGATAGAATTTGACTATCTTAGCATGAGTAAGCTACATTAACAATGGCATGTGGGGCCATGATAGTTGCATTTTGTTAAGAAGAAAATTCTAGGCTTGAATTAAAAAGGTATAATTGAAGGATAGATAGTCATGGGATTAGGATGAGTATGATATGGAGTTGTTGAAATTTATGAAAGTCACATTGTTATATGATAACTTATTGTATCTAACCAAAGAATGAAATTGCCTTAAGACTACACACTTATGCCAGATTAATTTGTACTAAGACACTTAAGGCTTAGGAGGAGAAAATCAATCAGTAGAGCTGAAGGTAAAATTGTTTGATGAATGGCCAAATCAATGAAAAGAGTTAGGTATCAAAGGCCTAGGTTGAAAAGAACTATCATTGATTCAATAGTGTGATCATATTGGGGGAGTTTGTTATAGGCCAAGACAAAGTGCTATTAATTATTATGGAGAGATTCTTTCATTATGAGGAAAACCTAGTATACTATGAAAATCATCATATCATAAATAAAATTTGAGTGATTTCTCTATTGAGAGAACTTTCTCTTGATTTTTATTCAAAAACTAAATATGATCTCTTTAAGATAACTTGTAGTGATCATCTTATATCTTTTGTTCTAATTTGTTTTGTTGGAATCATGTTCTTTGCTTGATTGCAGAGAGATTTTGGGGTTTCTTTTTTCTTGTTGATTTTATGTCTTCAGTGCTCTTTACTGATTCATATCATTTCATATGAAAGCCAAACTCCTTGAATTATAGGTTACATCTATCCTTATTTTTGTTTAATTTTGTTTTTTTTTCTTCTTCTTATTCTCATATCTTTGATATTTTAGTATACTATTCCTTGTACTCTTCTTTTTCCTTTTAGCCAAAATTACATCAAAGTTTTTCTATTAATCTATTTCCTTTGAGTCATATTATTTATAAAAAAATGGAAAAAAAAACATGCTTTCTTCTATTGTTGCACAAAGTTACACAAATCCATCTTAAATCAAAAGTTGCAAGATTCTGCTTATGTTCAATTATTACACATATTTTGGGTGTTATCCCTAGTTAGAAAGAAGCAAAAAATAATAATAAAAGAAAAAATGAAGGAAGATATTTATTATCCTCCCATTTCATTCAAAATTTCCATTATCATCCCTAAATTGTTTCTTTTTATCTTTTCTACTTTAGTAGTAATTTTCTACATTAATTTTTCTTTTCTTATTAGTGCTTAATTATTATTTCCTTCTTTCCTTCCTTTAGACTTTCTAACATTCCCTAATTTGTTGATGTTTGCTTTCCTTGCCTTCTTATTCATATTTTCTTTAGATTATTTTTTATCATTTATTTTTCACTTCTATCTACCCTTCTTGTTGACTTAGAATTCAAAGTAATTAAGTTTGAATTGTTATATTTTTTTAGGTTGAGATCATTGATGTTGTTCTAGTTAAAGAGGTTGTAAGGGGAAGTGGTAAAAGGCAGTGGAGAGTTCAACATGAGAAACACCAAAACTAAGTGAAAAATTAGTGAACATTAGTTAGAAATTAAACACGTAAGGTAGCCTGTGAGGACAAACCAATTTGTTTTGGACATTAACCTTAAAATGTCCATGATCAATTCCAAAATCTTAATAGGAGATTAGATGATAAGCTATTCAACTTAGATTGGATGAAGCACAAATTATGAATCCAAGATCCAAGGATCATGCAATATTGTGCAAGATTGAGGAAAAAAACTCAAAAGATATTTCTGCGACACCCAAAAAATTTAGGAAGGATTGGAGATGATAAAGAATGGTTTTGATCTTCTCGAGCACTTGCTTGAATGAAAATCAAGTCTTTAAAGAACACCAACGAAGGATTTTCTCTAAAGTAATGCAAAAGGACACTCAATTTATTTTTCTGAATCTTGAAACAATAAGGTCTACCAACATACCACCAAATAAGGGGTTTTTATGCTTACCCTAATGACGTAGCCGCTCTCTATAAGGGTAAGGATTACGTTTTGGCTTATTATAGTCTAAAATAACAAACTTGCTAATAGAAAAGCTCAAAACAACCTAATTAGACCCCAAAAAAAAAAAACCCAAAACGTAAATATGCTTATTTAAGGCTAGAATCTAGTTATTTGAGTCCTATATAGCATAACTATAAGTAATAATTAAATAAAATACAAAGCCCAAGTAGTTGGCTTAAAGATGCTCAAAATAGCCTAGTTGTAACAAATGGATCATTTCAAGTTATGCAACAAGTCCAACCCTCTTCAATAAGTCGATGACGTTGCTCCAAGTCTTGAATTATCATTATAATTTTAATTGATGTGTCTTCAAATGCTTTAGCTTCTTCTCCTTCCTATAGATCCACCATCAAATTGTTAAGAGCCTCTTTAGCACATTTAGCCTAAAATCTTGTCATTCGATCTCTAAGATTCTCCAATGGACCTTTTTTTTTCCTAATATCACTTTGTTGAGCTTGTTTAAGTCCTTCTCCTTACTGCCTAAGCTCTCCAACACATCCCACTCCTGCCTTACCCCCACATATGATGCTTGATCTCCATCATTCCTCCCCCTCAAATAAGCTTCTTCATCTACAAAATCAAAAGGAGATAAATCAACAACATTAAAAGTAGTATGAACACTATATTCACCTAGAAAATCAATCTTTTATGCATTCTCATTCATCATTTCCACCACTTCCAACGGTCTATCTCCAAGCGATTGTAACTTTGATTTCTGTTTGGTAGGAAACCTTTCCTTTCTATAAAGTGTACCCAAACCTGATCATTAAGTTTAAATATCACTTGATTTCGACCATTGTCAGCTTGCTTTTCATGTCACTATGTCTTTCTTTCTATGTTCTGCCTTACCTTTTCATGAAGCTTTTTCACCAACTTAGCTTTCTTCTTTAAGAAGTTGTGTTTTAACCTAATATTAATGGAACAAGATCAAATAGAGACAATAGATTAAGGTCATAAACAATTTCAAATGGTGAAAAACTACTAACACTATGTATGGTTTGATTATAAACAAATTCAATGAATGGCAAGGATTCTTCCTATATTTTCAAGTTTCTTCCAATTATAGCACGTAATAAAGAACCTAGAGTTTTTATTCACCACTTTAGTTTGACGGTCTATTTATGGATGATAAATAGTAAAAAACAAAAGTTTTGTTCTTAACTTACGCCATAAGGTCTTCCAAAAATGAATAAAAAACGTTGCAACACGATTAGAAATAATAGTTTTTAGAACTCCATACAGGCAAACAATCTTATAAAAGAATAATTTAGTAATGTATGATGCATCATTGGTTTTATGACATGCAATGGAATGTGTTTCTTTAGAGAACCTATCAGCAACTACAAAAACTAAATCATTACCCTTCCTAGATCGGGGTAAACCCAAAACAAAGTCCATGGAAATATCCACCCACGGTTCACTAGGTATAGCTTGCTTGCACTCAAAACATCTCTCACATACTCTTTCTACATCTATGCTCATGTGTGGCCAAAAGAGGAGTTCATTCAAAATATCAAGAGTCTTTTTAATATCAATATATCCCATTAAACCTCCCCCATGTGATTCTTTAATTAATAGCTCTTTCAAGGAACATTGGTGAATGAACAACCTATTCCCTCTAAATAAATACCACATCATGCCTAAAGAATTCCCAAATGAAAATTTCTCACATGCCTTAAACACATTATCAAAATCATAATCATCGTTATTCAAATCCTTAATATGTTCAAATCCTAATAATCTCAAAATTAAGTTGCTTAACAATGCATGTCTCATAGATAATGCATTTGTTACAATGTTTTCCTTGATCACATATAGAAATGTCTCTAAGAATTCTACCCACTTTGCATGCCTTTTGCTAAGTTTTTGTTCACCCTTTATATATTTCAAAGATTCATTATCAGTATGGATAACAAATTCTTTCACCTATAAATAGTGTGCCAAGTTTTTAATGCCCTATCTAACGTATACATATATGCATATTTCTCACTAAAATACATAATTGGATTTATATCTACATCAACACAGCCCCTATTCCAACCCCACTCGTATCATACTCAATTTTAAAAGTGTTGGCAAAGTTAGGTAAAGCTAAGATAGGTGTAGTAGTACTAAGTTTCTCTTGCAACAAGTTAATGCCCTCTCTTATTTATTTCCACACTTAAAATCATGCACTCTTTTTAACTATCTCAGTTAATGGAGCTAAAATCTTCACAAACCATCTATAGTAACTAGCAAACTTATGAAAACTCCTAACATCACTAAATGTCGTAAGGCCATTCTTTAATTACTCATACCTTTTCACTCACCACGTAACAAAAAACAGAACCTATTTCGCACAAAAAGAACACCTTTTCAAATTGACATATAATATTTCTTTTCTAACCATATGCAACACTTTATTCAGATGTTCTAAGTGCTCATCATTTATTATAGACCATAATATCATTAAAGTAAATAATCACAAATTTTCCAATAAATTCAAACAATACATGGTTCCTAAGCCTCATAAAAGTGTTGGGTGCATTTGTTAAACCAAAGGGCATTACCAATCATTCATACAATCCACATTTAGTTTTAGATGCTATTTTCATTCATCACCTTCTCTAATCCTAATTTGATGGTAACCAAAATTTCGATCCATTTTGGAAAACAAACATGCACTATTGTCTTGAATGTCCTTGATCAACCTTTGAATGTCCTTGATCAACATGGGCA
This sequence comes from Pinacopodium congolense, assembly GCA_028565735.1. Lineage (NCBI taxonomy): Eukaryota > Viridiplantae > Streptophyta > Magnoliopsida > Malpighiales > Erythroxylaceae > Pinacopodium > Pinacopodium congolense. Next base: position 7,128 of record JAOXYD010202952.1, read on the forward strand.
TAAAGATAAGTAATTGATCTTAGGAATGCTTTAGAATCTTTGAAAATAGTCTCATTGTCTTGAATGTCCTTGATCAACCCTTGTAAAGCTTCCTTCTTGCACTTAGCACTTGCCCTTATCATAGGACCTTTAATGCATTATAATGGATTGGTGAATGTTGATGCAAATAGATCTCTATCATTCTCTTCCTCTTTAAAAGGATTCATCCTGAAATCACCTACATCAAATAAAGATAAGTTAGAAACATTAAAGGTTATACTAACATTGCCATAATGACTACATAAAATCGATCTTGCAGGCATTGTCATTTGTTTGCTCCAACACTTGGAAAGATCCATCTCCTCTAGGTTGCAATTTTTTTTTTTTTGGGCAACGAATATTTCTTTATATATATGAAACCAAACCCAATCTCTAGCTTTAAAGATAACTTTTGCATGTCCCTTATTAGCTTGCCTTTCATACTGCTCATTCTTTTTCTATATATTAATGCAAATCTTGACATGCAAATCCCTAACAAAATCTTTCTTTTTCTTTCTATTCAAATAAATTAGCACATTCATTAATAGGCATAGACAAAACATCTAAAGGATTTAAAGGATTAAAACCACACACAATATGATAGCATATTTTAAGTTCTTTTGAATGATAGCAAAATACAATGTAGTAAATGTCCTATTAACCACCCTAGTTTGTCCATCTATTTGAGGATGTGCAATAGTATAAAAATAACAGCTTAGTACCTAATCTCCACAAAGTGCACCAAAAATAACTCATGAACGTAGCATCCCTGTCACTCACAATTATTCCAGGTAAACCATGCAAATGCACTATCTCCTTAAATATCAAATCAACAATTTGTGTTGCATCATTGATTTGAAAACATGCAATAAAATTTGCCATCATGCTAAACCTATCAACAATAATAAATATGTTGTCCTTACCATTTTGAACTCTAGGTAAACCCAATACGAAATCCTTAAATATGTAAATCCAAGGTTTATTAGGCATGGTTAAAGGAGTGTACCAACCATGACGCATGACTTTTGAATTAACTTGTTTGCATGTAATGCATTTATCACAAATAGATTGTACATCATCTTTCATGTTAGGCTAATAAAAATTCCATGTAATATATTTAAGGTCTTTTAATACCACAATGCCCCCATTAACTTGCCTTCATGGATCTTCCTAACAAGCAATTGATGCATAGAATATTTAGGCACACAAAGTTTATCTTTATTAAACAAAAACCAAGTATGCCTATAAAAATCACCATATGCACACTTAGAACATGCAAGCCACACTTATCCAAAATCATCATCACTATCATACAAATCCTTAATGAGCTCAAATCCAAGAAATTTATTTTGTAAAGAAGTCAATAGTGCACACCTTCTAGACAATGCATTAGCCATACATTGCTTGTATTTGATTGTGTAAGTAAAAGTTTCATTGAACTTTGCCACTTGGCATGTCTTTTATGTAGCCTACATTGAGACTTCAAAAACTTCAAGCTCTTATGATCTAAATGAATAATGAACTCCTTTGGCCATAAGTATTGTTGCCATGTTTGTTGAGTCCTCACCAATGCATATAATTCCTTGTTAGACGTTGGGTAATTTAAGGCTATTCCATTAAGCTTCTTACTAAAGTATGTAATCAATTTGGAATCCTGTATCAAAATAGCTCCTATATTAATTTCCAACACTTCAAATTCAATCTTAAATACTTTATGAAAGTTAGGAAAAAAATTTTAGCTTATCTTTCAAAGTATTAAAAGTATGGTCATGCACAACAACCCATTTAAAATAAACATTCTTTTTAACAATTACATTTAAATGTGTTGTTATGGAGCTAAAATCCTTCACAAATCTCTTATAAAAACTTGCTAAAACATGAAAACTTCATACCTCATTTGCATTCTTAGGTGTAGGCAATTCCTTAATTGCCTTAGCCTTTTCCTTGCCCAAACTAACTCCATGTGCCCTTATAACAAAACCAAGAATCACAACATATTCCTTATAAAATGTACACTTTTTAAAGTTAGCATACAACTTCTGTTCTCTTAAAGCACAAAGCATAAAATGAAAAAGTTTGACATGGTCATCCAAGTTCTTGCTATACATTAAAATATCATCAAAGTAGACAAAAAAAATTTTCCCAATAAAAGGTTGCAAAACATAGTTCATTAACCTTATATATTTGGTACATTAGTTAAACCAAAAGACAATATAAATAACTTATATAAACCATATTTTGTTCTAAAAGTAGCTTTCCACTTGTTTCCCTTTTTCATGTAAATTTAATAATATCCAATTTTTAAATCAATTTTTGAAAAAAAATAATAACCATATATTTCATCAAGCATATCATATAATCTTAGTATGGGATATCTATAACTATCATAATTTTGTTAATTAGGTCCACACACATGCACCACGCTCCATCTTTCTTTAGTACTAAATTTAGAGGAATTGAACATAGGATGAGACACTCCCTCGCAAACCCTTTCTCCACTAACTCAACCACTTACCTTTGAATCTCCTTAGTCTCTTTTGGATTAGCTCTATAATCTTTTCTATTAGGAATTGCTGATCCTAGGATGAAATGAATTCAATGCTTAATGCTTTTTAAAGGCAATAATCTTTATGATAACTCCTCATGGAATAAATCAGCAAATTCTTACCATAAAGATACTAACACTAGGTAAAGAAGGAGTAAGGTCTTTAGTTGAAAGGTAAATATCCTTGTATAAAAGTACAAGTAGCTATTGCCATGCTAACAATGCACTCTTAACCTCTTTACTAATAGCATAACCCTTATATTTTTCTCTCTATTTTGAGTCTAACAATCTGATTTTCTTTTCTCATTGGTCATTATTATGCTTTTTTCACCCTATTTCACACTCTCCCTTTTCTTTTATCACTCTCACTCTTTTCTTAAGCACTCACTTTCTTTTCTCTCAATTTGTACTCTCTGGCTATCCTAATTTGATCCTCATATATTCCCATGGTTTGAGAGGTGCTAAGATCACATTTTAGTTGTTCATGAGAAAGGAGTAATTATTTTTATACCCATCATGTTAACTTTTTTTATCAAAATATCATGGGCAACCTAAAAGAAGATGGCTAGCATGCATTGGCACTACTTCACAAAGAACCTCATCATTATAACTATCTTTCGGAAGAGGACGAACTGCAAAATGATGGCTTTAAAGCCTCAAAGAAAATGCTCCAAAACCCCTATCTACAAGTCGGACAAAGAAAAGGCTAAGTTAAAGGCATAGATCAACATTCAACAAGCAGTTAGCTAGGAGATTAACATCATTAAACTTATAATTGCTTTGATATATAAGGAATTCCTCTTGGTTATAATATGAGGGCCCCAAGTTTGGCTAGTCTAGACCTTGGTTTTAGGCCTTAGGTTCTAAACTTATGGCTTTTAGTTAAGACAGTTGGTGTAGTTTGGTTTTGCTTTCTTTCCTTTTTTTCCAGGGTCTCAACTATTTAATGTCTTCAGACCCTCCTTGTACAAACTTCTTTATTCACTTAATATATCTTTCCTTTTTTATAAAAAAACCTCATCATTATAACCCCCATTGGAAAATGCCACCAAAACCTATTTTGTCACCTGAACTTCCTTATACTTATTTAACCATTGCAACTTGTATGGTTTTAGATGCTTTAAAGTTGTCAACTTCAGTTTATCGACCAACAAAGTACTAGTAACATGAGTGCAACTCTTTTTATTAAAAAAAAAATTAATGCAGCTCCCAATGCCAAAGATCATGTTACATAACTTGTTACTCACATGGCACTGAGTATGGCAAATATGCTCACATTGGGCTTCATCTCCTTCATCATTATTAAGAGTTTGAATAATAATAAGCAATTCTCCACTCACGGGTCCTTCAACATCCAAATCAATAAAATCCTCTAATGGCGGCATTTCATCATCACTTGAACCAACACGCTTCACCTCAACTTTGTCCAAAATAATAATAATTCAATTATTAGGACATTAAGAAGCAACATGTCCAAACCCTTAACACCTAAAACATTTAAAATCAAGTGATTTGGGTGGGGTTTGGTTTTGGTTTTTATGTTTAGAAGAAGAAACCAAATCTTTGGCTCTTGCATCATCTTTTGGATTTAAGGTAGTCTTGATATCCTTCCAATTTGTCCTCCATGAAGAGTTAGAAATCACGCTAGGTTTGGAAGTTCCCCTTGATTTGATTTGCCTTTCTACCTTGATTGCTTTATACAATAAATCCTCCATGTTTACATAATGTTGCAAGTGCACCACATTAACAATATCCTTATTTAAACCATTATTAATTCTAGCCGTAGTTGCTTCTCGATCATCTTTAATATTAGCCCTAATTATGGCTATCTCCATCTCCTTGTAGTGTTCCTTCATACCCTTAAAAAACCTTGAGTCAATCCTTGTACCTTCTTCCACAAGTCTCTATAATAATGGCTAGGTATGAATCGTTTGTACATTACTACCTTCATCTCTTCCCATGATTGAATAGGCCTCACTCCATTCCTATGCTTACTAAGCACCATATGATCTCACCAAATGCTAACATAATTTGTGAATTCAACTGCCATTAATTTTTTTATCTTTTTCTCCTCAAAGGAATTATGATAATCAAATACATATTCTACTTTTCTTTCCTACTTCAAAAATATAACTCCAGAACATTCTTTCCTTGAAAAGATGGAATTTACATCTTAATATTACTTAAATTATTATCATGCCTTTAGACAACCCCTCTTTCTCTCATAAAGCCAACCACTTCAAAATCAACTCTTCCTCTTCTTACATAATATGCAGTTGGTTTCTATAAAAATTTGACCTACTTGATGTCCCCAAATTATTTAATCTCATATTAAGAGTCTGGAATAAACCTTTGATGGCTTTTTATGAACATCTTAAGGTCAGTGTTAACATTTTCTCCACCACTTCTCATGATTAAACATGAAAATAAATAATTACTAACAAAATAGATTAGGTTGTCCTTACACACTTGTTGAGAGATGGTTAGGTCATTGAAACTTTAACACCATTTTAACTTAGAATTAACTAACATGAAAGGTAAGTGCCCCTATCGAATAAGTAATAAAGTGAGTATTTTTAAGACTTTGAGTATTGGTTCCAAAAGGAAAAGGAATAATTATTAGACTAGATTACAACTGTCTAAGAAATTTCAATTAATTGATTAAAAAGAGTAAAAAATGCTAATTAAATCTACCTTACTTCAAATAATAAAATTTTAAGTTTTAAATTGCTTTAAAAATTTACCAAAGTGTGGAAAATAGATAAGGATTAGGATTTCAACGAATTAATTGAGCATTTGACATTTTCAAGTGCTGATTTAAGGTATCTTCACAAATTTAAGACAATTTCAAGAAAAGGTATACCTTTTCTCTATTAATCTTAATTTAAAGTTTGGTCATGCATTAAATTAAGTCAATAGGCTTTAAAATTAAGAAGTTGACTCCAAGATCTACTATCTTAGAACTGAAACTCTCATAAATAATCAAGGTTTGGTCATTCAAAGATTGAATTTTGTTGTTCATTTATTTTTCCAAAAACCTAAGTTGATTTCTCAAGTCTTAGATTAACTTTTAATCCATTATTAAGTGACCAGCTTAAAAACAGAATGTTAAGACCTTCAATAAATAAAGATGGTACCCTTCATGCAAACAAGCTCTCTTAACTCATTTTTGCACCAATTTAGTTGAAATCAAGTCAGCCATACATAATGATCAAAGTAAGCATAACATGTAACTTAAGCAAACATACTTTGAAAAATCTTAACAAAAAGAGGTCAAATAATGAGTTTAGAAGTTACAAAACACCAAAGGAAAGCTCGTAGATGATTTACAGTCTCCTTAACTTGATTTGAACTCCAACACAACTCCAATCGAAAATCAATGTGCATGAAAATAAAAAATCATGTAGGACTATGAGCTTAAGAACAAAATTTTGATTAATATGTAAAAATAGAACAAATAATGAAGTAATCTGAGTTTAAGAAACCCCCTAGATGATTTCCAAACTCAATTACATGTCTTAATAACCATTGGTAAAGCAAAAAAATAACTTAGAAATCAAAATATAAGTGTTTGAAGCCTAAGAACACTAAGAACAACTTAGGCAAAAGGTAAATAAAACTCTCACAATTTTGGATTTGATCTCCCATTATTGTTTATGTGTCCCTATTTTTTTCACCTCTTTTGGAGCTCAAGGACATCCGACGTAGTACTTACAAGATAAAAGAATTGATTAAGATCACACCTCAGACACAATTTTCGAGAAATTGGGGGTTTGTTTGTTACTAATATGGTAGGTTGATTCGAAGATATACGGCGGATTAAAGACCACCATATAGTTCAAGATCTGTGACACATATACAGGGGTCATGGGGAGGAATAAGTGGGTCTCTCCAGACCACGAATAGGACTTAGAAAATGCCTTCTTTGCTTTTTTTTTCTTTTTTCTCCAATCTTTAATTAATCTACATTTCCTATAAATTAAACATTTTAAAGCATCAATTAAACATATAATCATTATATTATGGGTTAAAACACAATAATTATTATATAATCAATTAATCGCATCAAATATCAAATGAAAAGGCAAATATATTGAGTTTAATGCAGCAACTTTCTAAACACTTCCACATCCTTTATTTATTTCGAGCCGTCATTTAATTAATTAGATAATAAATTAAATATGTAAGTAATTTGGTTGGGAAGTCACTCCATCTTTTTACGCAAAGGTGAATATTTTGTTGTAAACAACTCTTAGTTACTTAGCTGAGTTACATCACATCAACTGGGTATTAACACCACTCTTAACTAACCTTATAAATATTGTCCTTTTTAAAATTTGATGGATATAGCCAATTTTTAACATTGTTTTCTATCTATTTAGGAGCTTCCATGCTCTATCATTTGGCATAATTATACATAAGGAGCAAAAGAAAAATAGAGGAGTAAACCAATACAGGAAATTCAATAGAGAGGAATCACTGACCCTTTTTGGAAAGGGGATGGAAAGGGGAGCTTTATGGAAGGGGAATGGGGTTACCAAACTTATCTAGTGCAATCAGGGGTGCCAAGATAGGTCTATATACTAAAAGGGCCTCCAAGACCCCTAGTTTTCTTATTTCTCAACTCTTGTGGGAAGCTTTTTCTTTTGGTGTTTTGTATGTTGGAACTTGAGTTCCTTTCCTTGTATTTTAGTGGCTGTCAGTTCAAGGGACGAAGAGAACTGGAAGATCAGGAAAGTTGTTAAATTTTGGGTTCTGGTTGCATAAAGCTTGTAGTGTTAGTTGTCATAGCTTCTTGTGAGGTGGTCTAAGGACCTTTGGAGGAAGTTGTATCCAGGACCTATTTTGTGTTCCCAATTAAGTCTTCAAAGCTTGAAATGTGGATTGAAGTGCTTCTGGTCATGGGCCTTGATTTTTTAGTAGCTTTTCTTTTGGATTATATCCATTGGAGCAAGGTTTTTCTTCTAGACAGAGGTTTTAAAGCCTCAAGAGCAAACTTATGGTGTACAACTTTAGCCTGTACATATAGAATAGTTGAAGCTAGAAAATTTCATGAAAAATAAAACACCATTAATAGGTTTGAAGGTTCACAACAAGAAGGAGAGGACGATCTTTTGCACTAACTAGATGGTGATAAAGAGACAGCTCTACACCTTGGTTTGCTTGTTGTTAAAAATTGTAGTATTCCTCTCCCTTTAGAGGACATACACACAAGAGGAAAAGAGGATGGTAAACAAGGTAGCCTTGCTAGAGGTAGTTTTGAACTAAGGAAGGAGCTAGTGACATGTTGGGTGATGATGGGTTTCAGGGTCCACTGTAGGCTGCAAAACTGCATAACTCTAGACCACAGCTCTTTAGAGTAAAAACATTTAAAGAAAAGGCAGTCATGGCTTTCACCGCCAACCATACATAGGATGCAGAAGTTTAGGCATTGAGCATAGCATAACATGTCTCTAGTGGCTAATTTACCCTGGAGAGCAAGCTAGAGGGTAAATCAATGTTGAGGGAGATGATACCTAGACCAAACTAGTTTGGCCTATGGAATGTTCCTAGTAGGGGAACAAAGTGGTTATAGGTAACTCAATTTTTAAAAGTAGAGGATTTGCCTTCCCAAATGATGTAGTTCTTAAAAGGTTGGTATTATAAGGGATTACAATGTTCTTCAAATCAATGAGGTCAGAAGAGTTGGCTTGAGGCTAGTTCTAGTGATTGTGAAGGATGATATTGGATACTTTGGAGGGGGAAAGAACCCTAAAGTCATGATATGATATAGCTAGAATAAGTTTTTACTGATTGAAGGTATCCCCAACTTTAAGGATTTTCTTCCAACTCCATGAGTTAGAAAATTTGGAGTTTAGGACCAAAAACTCTTTTGTCACATTATCATACTATAGACCCTTTGAACCCATAATGCTTTTGCATCTATAAAGAGAATCTAGATTCTCTTAGCTAAATAACTTTTTTTACCAAGGTTTTAGTAACTTGATTTCCTAGGTCACCCTCCTACTTCTGCTTCACACATCTTGCCATTTGACTTTGGAATGACAAAACTAGTTAGAAGTACTTGTCAAGAAAAAAGTTTCTAACTTTTTACTCCACTACTTTGATAATACTGGGAGGCAATCAAAAGATAGAAGACCAAAAAACATGGAAGGAGTTAAGAACAGAGTTGACAAGTTTCAGCTTGCTTGAAAAAGATAGAGCTTTAGTGGTGTAGGAAGAAACTATGTTCTTAATCTTAGGGAGGAGGGGGCTACAATTAGTTTTAAATAGCTTAGAGGAAAAGAGGGGACCGTCAAAATATTTAACAAGGAGAGAACCACAAGGGATACCTGATATTCTATAGACAAGAGCTAGAAGGTAAGGGTTTGAAGAAGCTATAAAATATTTGGATTTTAAGAACATTGATAAAGAGACTCAATAGCTCTAGAGAGTTAAGGCTTGAATTAGATTATAGATTGTGGGAGGGTTAGCTCTATAAAATAGCTTAATAACATTAGCGAAACATAAGTGGCTAAGTTTAATATGGTCACACTTCCAATGAAATGAGAAGTTTGAGTTCAAGCTAATATGGAAGTGCATGATTTGGGTTAAGGCTTCCATATAAATGATGAAAAGGTAGGTAGACAGTGGGTCTCCTTGACAAAGGCCAAATTTGGTTTGAAAGAAAGTTGTTGGCTCACCATTCACTAGAGTAGCCATTGTAGGAGTAGTAATGAATTTGATGATCTAGTAGATAAAGAGGCCAAGGAAGGCCATGGCTTTAAGAATTTGTTGGATAAAACCCAGTGGATAAAATCATAGGCTTTCTTTAGGTCAATCTTAAAGGCACACTTATGGTGGACATTGTCAATATGGTAAATTTTCAAAACTTCTTAAGCCAGCATTATATTATGACCTAATCTTCTGCCCGTAAAGGGTATTTGGTTTTTACTGATACGAGATGATAATACACAAGTGAGTCTATTGGCTAGAAGCTTTGTAATGACCTTACAATAATAGAAAGGTTGGAAATTAGAAGCATGGGAGATGATGAATTTTAGGGACTACTGTGATAAAGTGGCATTTGTTTCTTTTAGAAGTTTCCCATGTTTGAAAAGGTATAAGATAGCTGAGGATAGATCACGTCCCACTATATCTTAATTTTTTTTGAAAGAAATAGTTGTTGAACCCATTCGATCATAGGCTCTGGAGGGGTTAAAGTTGAAGAAAGATTTTTTCACATTAATGGCCAAAAAAGGAGCACCTAGAAGGGCTGATAAATGGGAGGGATTGTTACATTTGATTACTTAGTTTAAAATGTGAAGGTTAATGGTGTGAGATTTAGCCTTTCCCATAGTATCCTTAAAGAAGTTTAAAAGGTGAAGCTTAGGGTTTGAAGGGGCAGTGAGGAAGGAGTGGTCACGACTTTCAATGGATGAAATGATATTGATGTTTCTTCTGGCAAGTTGGGTATTATGAAAGAATTTGGTATTCTAGTCTCCTTCTTTTAGCCAATTAATGTAGGCGTTCTATTTGTAAAAGGATTCTTGAAGATTAAGAGTAGAGAAGTAGTCTTGAAGAGTTTGTTTCTCTACTAACTTAAGGGAAGAGAAGGAAGGACTGGAGATAAGGGCGTTTTAAATACTAGATAATTGAGTATAGGGGCCTTGAACTTGGAGGCTAAGATCCCCAACTTCAATATTATTCATCTTTTTGAGAGCACATTTCACAGCCTTAAGTTTCTGGACCACAGTGAACATGGGAGTGCCCTAGACAAGGATTTACCAGGCAGCTTAGAAAGTGGAAGGGAAATTTGGGAGTTGACATAAGAAGTTGAAGAACCAAAAGGGTGAGTATCTTTCTTTTTGCAACCAAGAATAGAGGAAATGGTCATTGCGCTATGGTATCTAAGATATTAGGGACACCATATTGACCATAGGATGGGGGAAAGGAGGAGAGCCAATGAGGGTTAATTAAGATTTGATCTAGTTTCTTGGAAATGAAAGAGGCACCATCTTGACGGTTATTCCAAGTATGGAATAGTCTAGAGGAATACAGGTCATAAAGGTTTCAATCAAAAAGTTGAAGTCAAGAATACCTCTTTGGGAAGATAAAAAAGGGGTTGAATTCTAAAGGGATAAAGGACAGTGTTAAAATTGCTAGTGACAACCCAGGGAGAATTGGCAATTTGAAGATTAAAGGCTTGAAGGTTTGACCACAGGGAAGAATAAAGGTTGAAATCATTGAAACCATAAACATAATAGAGGTTGAAATTCATATTAGGGGAAAGAATAGAGATGTCAGGGTGAATAAATTGGGAAGAAGAAATAATAAGGTGGAAGGACAAACTGGTATGGTCCTAGATATAGAAAATCCTTACATAAAAGGAGTGGTTAAGTTTGTAGACAAAAGGAGTAGTTTTTAAAAAGCATATTAGTAATGGTTATAAGTCTATCAGCAGATATAAATTTAGTTTCTAGGAGACAGAGCAAAGAAAGAGGGCTAGTGCTAAGGACGTGTCTCAATCCTTACACTTTTTAGGTATAATTGAGGCCTTGTATATTCCAAATCAGCAAATTCACAGAAGATCCTCAAGTAGACTTAAGAGTTTCTTCTTAGCCCTTGCTTTATTCCTGGCTATCTTTTTTTTTTACATCTTTCTATAAAAAAAAAAAACTTTTAAACTTGACTTGGACTTTTGACTTATCCATTTTAGACAAAGTGAGAGATTGAGAAAAGGAGTTACCATTATTCTCTAAGGTTTCTTTTTGTGGATTCAAGGTAGGCTCATCCTTTGTGGGCTTTGTAGGAGCTTTAGTTGTTACTTCATCCAAGATAATCTTGCCTTCACTCTCTTCCTACTAAGATTGTACTACTGCCTGTAGGCCGGGAGGTGGCCCCAAGTTAGGGTCTAGCTTACCAGATTCTAGGCATTCAAAGTCAACATTGAAGGGTCCCAATTGATCCTACACATTACCCTGTAAGGCATAGGCTTTGGGACTTCCTATAGAGGCCTCTTGAGTAATAGGTGGAGTATCCATCATTAACTCTTTATAGAAGCTAGTGGTGAAGGTTCCACTTGTGGGACACTAGGTCTCTTGGCTTTGGTGAAGGTTCTATTTGTGGGACGCTAGGTCTCTTGGCTCTAAGTTGATTGGTGGCTCTAGTGCAATTAGGGTAACTTATAGAAACATTTGTTTGATATGGTTTAGGTGGGAGACATGGATCACAAGAAGAAGCAAGAAAATAGATAGAAGAAGTAATGAAACTATGCCTACATAGTCACAACCGTGGCCCTCTCTTTTCCACATATTCACTACGATCATGGCCAAGCCACATACGTGGCTTGCTTAACTAGGATACATGGCATATTTTCTCAAGGGATAAGACCTAGAAGAGCCTGGCAGTAATCAATATGGAAGCATTATACTCTGGATTTCCCTTAAGCCAAGGAAGATGTTATAAAAGCTTGGAGAGCCATAAATTAAGACCAGTCATCAAAATATTCAGAAGTTCTCCATTTCTAAATTCTTCAGCATGGAAGTGAAGGGGAGATACATGTTACAAGTTTTTGTTTTTATCTTCTTGTCATGTTATGTTTTGTAGAAAACATGGTTAATGTTCAACTTATTTATATTATGAGTGGCTAAACTTGTTTTATGAATTGTCGTTTGAGCTATTTGTGAACCCTTGTTTGTTGATTCATTGCAATGAATGTTTGTGTTATCCATTGAGCTTAAACCTTGCAATAAATCTCGAGAGTGAGTTTGGTAACCTATGTTGAATGTACAATGAGAGTTGGCATTTAATAAAGCTATAGATAAGAAGTTTTTTTATTTATTGTAGAGAGATCTCATTAGATTAATATACTACCTATAAGATTGTTTCACAACTTGTTGAGCTTTTAGGAAAGACTCTGTAAATTGACAAATTGCAAGGTTAATCCTAAGTTATTTAATTAGAGAAACTTAGTTGTAACTTAAGAGAGGATAACTAAAATATTAAGAAATCTTTAACTAAACATAAATTGAATCAATCAAACAAGAAGAAAACAATTAGGGATAACAATAATTCTTAGTCTTTAATCTTGATTTTTCCAGGTTGCAATTTACTATTTTGATATTGATTTCATTAATAATTTTGCCCTTTAGTTTAATTTTTTAGTTTTGTCTCTTGTAAACAAAATGTAATTCAAATTATTAGGGTGACTAATTTCAATCCTTGTGAGACGATATCCACTTACACTACAAGTTGAAGACTAGTTTACTTACAGTGTTAGCATAAAGAAAGTTAATAGTTAGCTTAGTGACTAACAAGTTTTTGGCATCATTACTGGAAATTGATATTTTAGCATCTTTTTAGTTTTAGTGATTTTGATTTAAGGATTTTTTATACTTTTCCTTAACTATTTTCAAGTGTATGAACACAAGGAGTACATGAAGGTCTGAGAGTTAAGAAAAGAAGAGCATTCTGATATCATAAGGCACAAAAAAGAGTTAAGAAGAGCTAGGCACCACGACAGAATTCAAACAAATATCAGAAGAAGGAGATCAAAGAGGTGCCAAAAGAATATTAATGAACTTTATAACACCAGGTTTTAGCCAATAAAGGATTTTACAACTCATTGTTTAAGCAAAAAAATTGGAGTTAAAGCCAACTCTCCTGAACATTCTTTAGTCTAGTGTTTAGTTTTATGGGCTGGTGAATGAAGATCCCAATGCCCATCTTGTGAACTTTATACAAATTTGTGGTACTTTCCGATTTAATAGGATGTTAGAAGGTGTTGTGAGGATGAGGTTGTTCCTTTTTACTCTCTCAACACATAACAAGTCACTACACAGTAGCAGTTAGTTCAAAATTTTCTTACCAAGTACTTCCCACTAACGAAGATAATAGGAATTATCAAGGAGATCATAAATTTTCAGCAAAGTGATGAGAGTCATTATATGAGGCTTGAGAGAGATTCAAAGAGTTACAAAAAAGTTACCCACACATAATCTTCCAACGAAATTTATTTTACATAATTTTTACAATAGGCTTAACCCAAATAAATGGCAAACAACAGTTGTTTATAGTCAAATGAATGGAGTAGGTAAGGTTCTAAGGAGTAAAAATATATGATCCCAATTGACTGGGTGACAACTCTCTAAACACAAATTTCAGCTCTCAACAAGAAATTGAGTAATATGCAAGGAGCTTTCTCATATTTAGTGAAGCCATGCAACTTTGTTGAGCTATGTTGGTAGGATGGCTATGGGACATCTGACTATTTTTTGATATAGACTAGTGGAATTTAGTAAGTCAACGAGAGCCAACAACAAAGAGGTAATAATCCTTTATCGCTAGCACTTATAATTTAGGGTGGAAAAATCACTTAAATTTTACTTGTAAAACTAGCAATGCAAGTGGCAATGTGAGAACCCAAGGTCCTTCCAGATTTTAACAAGATAGGATTGAGTCCTTACAAAAGCAAAATGGGCAAGTTAATGGACGTGGTGGGTTTAAATTTTCACGCCAAGAGGAAGACAAAAGAAAGTAAAAGGAGAGTCAAAAGTAGAGGGAGGAAAATTTTGATCAAATAGTTAAAGAACCATGCATCCTCCAACCATAACTTGGAAGTTCAAGTGGGTGAACTCACTAATGCTTTGTCCTCCTAAAGTGTGAGGAGCCTTCCAGGCAATATTGAGGCCAATCCAAAAGAACAATTCAAGGTTATAACACTTAGAATTGGAAGGCAATTGGAGGATTCGAAGAAGAAAAGTAAGGAAGCCAAGAAAGAAAGCCAAGAGAAAGAGAAGGGTAAAGAGAAACTGAAAGAGAAGGAAGTGGTAGAGGAGAGGAAGTATTGGAGATCATGTTCAAGTTTGCCAAATTTGTAAAAGACATCTTGATTGATAAACAAAATTAGGAGGACAATCAAAATAGAGGAACTAAAGAAAAGTTGCAATTCAATCATCTCGAGTTACATGCCTTCCAAATTATAAGATCTATGAAGTTTTACTATAGCTTGTCTTGTTGGTAATTTGGAATTTTTAATAAAAAAGCAAAAATTATATTAAAGAAGAGAAATATGAACAAAGTAAGTGAATATAGCAAATAGATAAAAGAAAATTAGAAGAGCACTAAGCTCAAAAATCTGAAGGTGCATATTAACCAAGCAAACTAAAGCTGCAACACTAAAGAGAAAAATTGAAGAGGCCAGACTAAAGGGGCCAAAAAATAGACTAGATAGAAGCAACAAAAAGGAGAAGCCTAATGTGTCAACCCCAAGCTGCCTTAATCAAAGTTTAAGAATCCGAATGCACCTTTTGGTTAGAAAACTTTCTCTTCTATAATTCAAGTGGATTTCTGACATGGTCCAAAGAAGCTAAAGGCTTAAAGGTATCATCAATTTTCTCCATTGTCACCTACTGATGATTAAACTTTGGCCTTATGTTATCCCTTTCCTTTGCGGACCTATAGATGTGGGTTTTAGCTTTCTTCTTCTTCTGAGGCTTAGAGGCTGCCATTTTGCAGTTTTTCCTTTTCTTAGAGATGTTACTCTAAGTGTCCAAGGTATAATAATTTGGGGTGCTACCATAATGACTGGATTCATAGTTTTTGTAGGTGCTTGCTTGCCTCTGTTCTATAACTGCTCCATCTAGATGGCTACAGCTTGAACCCGTAAATGAGAGGAGGGTGGCCTTAGGCGTTTGGACATTGCCAAGTCTTGATCATTTTCATGAGAGTCCTCTAAGTTTAGAATGAACACAGGTTCATTTTTGGTTGGGTGGAGATGATGCTTGGTGGAATTCCTTCAAATGGAAATGAAAATTAAAGCTTATCTCCTTGAAACAAGATGGCCTACATTTGCAAATAGAAAATGGGAAGTTAGCATAAAACCTGCATCATAAGAAATGGTTAGTATCTTAGAGAACCCAGCCGAGTTTGATGACGTTGTTGTTAAAGAGTAAAGACTCTGAACGATGGGAGAGGAAAATTTCTCTCACAAGCTAGTAGGTAAAGGTAATTAGAGTTTGCACATTTTGGTGCCTGTCATGAACTATTCTTTCATTCCTCTTCTTTTATAAAACATAGACATAGGATGAAAAAACAATGTTGAGTAAAGTTGAATTTACTAATTTGCCCTTAACAATCAGGCTCCAACTCTGATAGTAAAATTGCAAAGCTTAGACTAAAGAATTTGAGAATAAGAAAAGTTAAACAAGAGATGGTCATGTAATTCCCCATCAACTTTGTAAAGAATACAAAAGTTAGGGCAATAAGTATAGTGCAATTTGTCTTTAATAGCTAGTTTTCCTTTGAGTGCTAATCGTAGAATAAACCCATGTCTAAGGAGGATCCTATTAAACTAGACCAAGTTTGTCCAAGCAAGAGCTATTAGGGTAGATTAGGACTTTATAGGCATCTTTATTTGAGAAGTTCTTTGCAATGTTGTCCTATTGAAGGCAATCTACCCTCACAGAAAGGGGAAGATAGAGGATAGGGGAATTCTATAAGATAAGGTTTTCAGGGGAATTCTAGCTAGATGCCAAGGGTCATACCACAAGAAGACATTCTCTCCGTTCCTAATTCTGAAATTTAAATTTTTAGGTGAAGAGCTCCCTGGTTTTTAGGATCTTTCTCTAACTCCAAAAGTCTCTATCAATTAGGGAATAAGCCCAGAAGCTTTTATTTTTTAGAATGACACTCTAAACCCATTAGACCTAAACCGTAAACCGCTTCAATATTAATAAGAAGTATCCAAATCCTATTTGCTAGGAGGAATTTGTTCCATGGTTTGAGTAGTTTAATGCTTAAACCTCCCTGAAGTTTAGGTTTGCAAACTTCTTCCCATTTGACTTTGAAGTGCGACAAAGATTTGAAGAACCAATCTAGAGGAAATTTCTTGCCTTTTTCTCAATCTCTTTGATTACATTGGCTGGAAGGAGGAAAAGGGAAGACCAGTAGACATGGAAAGAATTTAGAAAAGAGGTTATAAGTTGAAGTCTTCTAACAAAAGATAAAAGGCTTATTTTTCTAAAAGAAGATTCGACTATTAATTGTTTAAGGAAGGGGTGAGCAATCAGCTTTAGAAATCTTATATGAATAAGGGGAAGCCCTAGAAATTTGATAAGAAGGGAGCCTAAGGGGAAACCATACAATCTAGAAATAAAGGTAGGGAAAAGAGTAGAAGGGGAAGGGGCAACAAAAGCTTGGCTCTTAAGCTAGTTGATGGATAGACTAGATAAGGAACAAAATAGGGTCAAGGCTTGGGAAAGGGTATGGACAGAGGGAGGATAAGTTCTACAAAACATGAGATGATCATTAGCAAACCACAGGTGACTAAGTTTAAGTTTTCTGCATTTCCAATGGTATGATAAATTTTAATGCACTGAGGTGGATAATTTGGGTAAGGACTTCTATATAAATGATAAAAAAAAGATAGGGAAAGAGGGGGTCTCCTTGTCTAAGACCACACTAGGTTTTGAGAAAGAGGGTAGGTTCCCCATTTACCAAAATAGGAACTTTTTGGGTAAAGATACACTCCTAGATCCATTTTATGAAGGGGCTCAAAAAGGACATCACTTTGAGGGTTTGAAGCACAAAGTCCCATTAAATGGAATCATAGGCTCTCTTAAGATACATCTGGGGTGGACATTATCTATGTAATAATTTAGAAGGATTTCTGGAGCTAATAGAATATTATCCCCTATCCTTCTCCCTTAGTTAATACAGACTAACTAGTTTGGGTTGATAAGGGAGGGGAGAACAAGTTTAATTTTATTAGCCAAAAGTTTTGCGATCACTTTACTAATCATGTTATAACAAAATATAGGTTGAAAGTTCAAAGTTGAAAAGGTATTTGAGGTTTTAGGAACAAAGGTTATAAAGGTAGCATTTATCTTCTTTAAGAGTTTTCCATGGTTAAAGAAATCTAACACAGCCTTTGTAAGGTTAGAACCCAAGGTATCCCAAGTTTGTCTATAGAAAAAACCATTAAACGCTTCTTGTCTACGGGCTTTAAAAGGATTTAAGCTAAAGAAAGCCTGTTTAACCTCTTGTTTACAAAAAGGAAGGAAAATTTGCTCAAATAAGAAAGAATGAAGCTTGCTCTTAATATATCTATATAGAGTGCTCAGCTCAAGAGAAGAAGATCTATTTGTTCCTATAAAAAATTTAATTAAGTTTAAGAAGTAGACCTTCATATCTCAAGGAGAGGAGATCAGAGAGCCATTTAGACTAGGCACTGAAGTGATTGTGTTTTTGTTCCACCTAACATAGAGGGAATTATGGATTCTTTTTTTGTTTTTATCTCCTTCTTTGAGCCAAAGAACCCTAGATTTCTATTTATAGAAGGATTCCTACTGGGAGAGAGCTACAAGATGATTTGATGGCAATTTGTTTTACAAATTTGAGAGAAGGAAATTGGGGGGGGGGGGGCTAGAGCTAATGGTAGATTGTAAAGAGAGGGAGTTTTTTTTATGAGATAAAATAAGGGGGCTTACATCTTAGATATCCTTTCTATTGATGCATTTCATAAAGGCTTTAACAGCTTTAAGCTTAAAGGTAACTTGAAATATAGGAGTGCCTGGGACTGAGGAGCTCCAAGCTAAAACCACAAAGGATAAGAAGGATTGGAGATTTGCTAGGAAGTTGTAAAATCTGAATGGAGAGGTTTTTTATTTAAAGAAAGGCAGGAATAGATAGGGTCAGAGGACAATGATCAAAGAATAAAGGTTGAAAAAAAATTCCCAAAAGCTTATGGATATTGAAGGAGCCACTAACGGTTAACCAAAATTTGGTCAAGGTTTTCTGCTAAAAAGGTAGTTTAGTACAAAAAAATGATGGGTAATGAAGGAGCCACTGATGGTTAACCAAAATTTTGTTAAGCTTTATTTGCTAAAAGGGTAGGTTGGTCTTGCCCAGGGGGTGCAGAACAGACTTAAGAACCCCTACTATTGCCCAGGGGGAGGAGGCCAACTAACTATTAAGGTCTATAAGATTTTTCCATAAAGACATTTTAAGCAAGAAATCATTATGCACATAAACACATGATAGAGAGAACCTTAAAGGTGAGTGAAAGCCTTTGACTTCAAAGTGGAGAATTTGGTTAGAGCTCAAGACAAGCTGGCAAGGTAAGAGAGCAGGGTTTCAGATGGATATTAAATCTAGGATTTAAAGCATGCTGCAATTTATGAGAGACATGATAGTTCTGGAAACGGGTTTTGACAAGAGAGTTTATTTTTCATTAGATTTGATTTAAGACTCCATAATAAAAAAAATGGGATTACTAGAAGAAGAAAAGTTTTTTAGACCCAAAATTTTAAGCGAGTAATTTATAAACCTCACATTCTAAAAAATGAAATTCATAGGACTCCCTCAGAGAGGCTAAGGTAAGGTTTTTTTTTCCTGTAGCTTTTTTCCTAGTATTTTTTGTCCTTCTTTCCAAAAGGAAAAAAAATATCATATTAGAGTGCTCATAATCATCTATATCAGACAAAATAAAAGAGGCTAAAAGAGAAGTACCAACTGTCTTAGGCTGAGCATCTCTAGAGTTGGGGTCTGTTAATGATTCTCCTATTTTGGTTTTATCCTAGGAGAAAGTATTGGCTAGAAGTTTTGGTCCATTTGGTAAAGTGAAGGGCTTAAGTTGTTAAGGCCTTGGTTCCTTCTCGCAAACTTTAGTAATTAATACCTGCTAACAAAAGTAAATCAAAAGGGCTACTATCAGCATTCATTGCTAGAGATAAAGCAGCCTCAAGGGTAGAGGGCTATGTTATAGAGCTAGATAAGGTCTCAACAGTATGAATCTTAGGTCGATGTTAGAGCATCTTGTTAGGCTCTTAGTGGCTCAAGCACTATGGTTCACAGGTGAGACTCCCTAGTTGCCTTTGAGAGGTGTTGAAGGAGTTTGAGAAGAGTGCTTCCCTTTATGTTTAAAAGGATGATACATGTTAACCCTAGAATGGAGGTCTGCATAGGATCTTGTTAAGAAGGTTCTACCTGTAGGGTGACAAGTGGCTTTATTGGAGCCAAGTCCTGAACTTGGTTTGCAGTCATAGGTGATAGGAATCTCTATCCAATACTTTCCCTCTTTAGCATCAAAGGTTGCTATTTCACAAGCATTTGGTAGCTTTCGTGAGATGTCAAACTTAACATAAATACATGCAAAGTTGCATTTAGACATAGTGGCAATTGTTTGCCCAAGCTAATTGGTGTCCCAACTAAACTAGCCAACCTACTAAGTCCTTTCTCAGACCAATATTCAAAGGGAAACTTGTGGAATCGTATATAGCAGAAGTAGAAATCTTTTCCCTTGTGATGTTAAAGCATCTCTACCAATGGCTTGGGAACAAAAGGAGGCCTTGGATATATCAAGGACCCTAGTTGAGAATAGATTCCAAACAAGCCATAAAAGAAATTTTAAATAGAAAATTATCATCATCTGTTATCAGAATATCTTGAAGGTCGAATCGCTTCCATAAAACATTCACAATTTGTTGGATGATTAGAAAAGCTAGGTGCTTTTCTAAAAATTACCCAATGAGGTAGCATTTAAATCTCTCAATTCCTTGTTTTGCTAACTCCAATGGAGCATCTAAAAGAATTTTGTCTCCATCTAAAGTTGGAGGAATAAACTCTAGAGCAACCTTGTGGAGATTAGACTCACTATTTAACACCACTACCTTTCAAGACTTCTAAATCAGCATCTCTAGGCTAGGATCAAAAGGAGGGGAAGACTGCACTGCCTCTTGAGGAGAAGATCAAGTTCAGGGGTGTCTAGAGTGTTCCCCTAAAAGAGATCTAAAAGTAAGCAACAGAGATGAACCAAGTTTGAGAATAAAAGGCTGACTTCTCGTGTTAGAAGAAAATGGTAGGGGGATTTGGCTAGGGTTTACGAGACTAAGGTTAAGGATGGTAGAGTAGGGGTGATGAAGCAGGAGAGGATAGCTAGGGGTAGGAGGAGCTGGTATAAGGGTTCTAGGTAAGGTCTTGTAATATAATTATTTTAGACGGGGAAGGATCCATATAAAAGCAAAAAGACATAAAGATAGAAAAAAGAGATGAGAGAGGAATAGTTAAAGGAAGAAAGGAGAAGAGCAGGGGCTTACCATGCAACCTATGGACAAGTGCTAGCAGCCTAAGGGAAGAAGGAGAATAGAGAGCTCTAGAAGCAAAGAGGAGGGGAAAGGTGACAATAAACAAACACAAGGGGGAGAAGACAGGAAAACCCTAGTAGAGCTTCTCTCTCATGGTCAATGCTTTTTTTGGTGTTTTTAGTAATTTGGAATTTTCAAAATGTTTATGTGATCTAGATTCAAGTATTAACTTGATGCCTTCATCAAACTAGGGCTAGGAGATGTCAACTAAACTTTGATGCTTATCTAACTAGTAGATCAATCCATCAAAAGGCCATCTAGAGTGGTGGATGATGTTTTGGTGAAGGTGGATAAGTTTATTATTCCAATTGACTTTGTTATGTTAGATTTTGTGGAAGATAGAAGAAATTGGCCCTTGATCTTAGGAAAGCCTTTTATAAACACTACTAAGACCTTAGTAGATATGCATGAAGGGAAATTGGTGTGAGCATTTGGGATGAAAAGGTGGAGTTTAATATGAATAAGTTTTTGAAGAAACCAATAGAAGGTAGAATTTTCATGAAAGTTGATATTATTAATGAATGTGTGAAAGAGGTAGAAGAGAAAGCGAAGGAAATGTTGGATGTCCAAGAAGAGGAGAGAGAGAACCAATAGGGGCTAAGTGAGATGAGTAAGCGAGAGATATTGGAGAGAACTGAAGCTCCTACACTACCTTTATAGAGAAGCCACCCATGTTAGAATTAAAACCCTTACTTTTTCACCTTAGATACACTTTCTTGGGTAGGGATTACACTCTACCCATTATTATATCAAACCAACTTGACTTAGATAAAGAGGAAAAAGTGATCAACATCATCAAGAAAAAAATGAGGGTTGTGGGTTGGCAAATTTCTAGTATAAGAGAGATTAGCTCAAATATAGTTATGCATAAAATCAATCTTGAGGAGGGGTGTAAGACGGTGAGGGAAAGACAATGAAGGTTGAATCCTAATATGCAAGAGATTGTGAAAAGAGAGGTTGTGAAGCTCTAGGATGAAAGGATCATCTACCCTATTCAGATAGTGGGTGGGTAAGTCCAGTTTAATGCATGCCTAAAAAGGGAGGCATGACGGTGATGAAAAATAAATAAAGAGAAAGTATTTAGACTAGGAACATCATCGGTTAGAGAGTATGCTTAGATTATAGGAAGCTAAATTTGGCTAATAAGAAGGACCTTTTCTCTCTACCTTTTGTGGACCAAATGATTGAGTGAGTAGTGGGGCAGGCTTTTTATTACTTTCTGGATGGGTATTCAAGTTATAACTAAGTTTTCATCTACTTAAAAAACCCAAAAAAACCACCTTTACTTTCCCCTATGGGACTTTTGCATATCAGAGGATGCCCTTTAGTCTTTGCAAAGCACCCAACACCTTCCAAATATATATGATAACCATCTTTGCTAATATGAACAAAGACATTATGGAGGTATTTATGGATGAAGTTTCTATTTTTGGAGATTATTTTGACCATTGTTTGTTTAATTTGGATGTAGTTTTCTAAAGATGTGAAGAATTCCACTTAGTTCTGGATTGGGAGAAGTGCTACTTCATGGTTCAATGAGTTGTCTTGAGCCATAAAATTTCACACTAGGGGATTGAAGTGGATCAAACCAAAATCAAAGTTATTGACAAGCTCCCACTTCCTATAAATGTAAAAGGCATTTGAGCATGCCTAAGCCATGCTGAGTTCTATCGAAAATTTATCAAGGATTTTTCTCTTATTGATAAACCCTTGATTGACCTTTTGATTTAGGATATGCCTTTTAATTTTGATGTAATTGTTTTTATGCTTTTGATAGGTTGAAGAAGGCAGTAACATCAGCACCCATATTAATTTCACCAGATTAGTCACTGCCTTTTGAAATCATGTGTGACGTCAGTGATAATATTGTTTGGTGTATTCTTATCCAAAGGAAGGAGAAGAAGCTTCATATCATAAATTATGCGTGCAAGACCTTAACAGGGTTTAAACTAAATTACACACCACAACCGAAAAGAAATTACTTGCAGTGGTATTTGCTTGTGACAAATTTCATTCATGTCTTTTAAATTCAAAGGCTATTGTTTTTACATATCATTAGCACTTTGATACCTTTTTATTAAGAAGGAGGCCAAGCCACGACTAATTTAACGAGTACTTCTACTTCAAGAGTTCGATATTGATATCAAAGATAAGAAAGGATTAGAAAAACTAGTAGTCGATCACTTATCGAGGCTTGAAAGATGAGAGTGCCAAGAAGAAAAGGAAATCAAAGAGACTTTTATAGATGAGGCTTTGATGATGGTAAACAATCCTCTTCATCTACGGTTTGCGAACATTGATAATTTCTCTTTCAAATCATATCCTTCCTTTGATTTATCTTATCATCAAAGGAAGTGGGTCTTATTTTAATGTACTCATTATCTATGGGATAAATCTGTGTTATATAAGATTTGCGTTGATTGGATGATTCACAGGTGTACTCCCGAAGAGGAGAAACTAAAGTTGTTAACCCAATGTCATAGTTTATCTTATACAAGACATTATGGACCAAGCAAGATGCTAATTTGAGTATTTGAATGTGGATTTTGTTGGCCAAGTTTGTTCAAGGATACTAGGAAGTTTGTACTACACTGTGCTAGATGTCAAAGGGTGAGGAACATCTCAAAAAGGGATGAGATGCCTTTTTCCAATATAATGGAGGTCAAAGTGATTAACATTTGAGAATTATACTTTATGGGACCTTTCCCATCCTCGATAGGTAACTCCTATATCTTGGTGGACATCAACTATATTTCTATATAGCCTAAAGTTTTAACTACTCTAAAGCGTGACAGTAAGGTAGTCCAAGGGTTTATTAAGAAGATATTTAATAGGTTTGAAGTATCGAGAATAGTTATAAGTGATGGAGGAGCTCATTTCTATAATTGGCTTTTCGATACACTCTTGAAGAGGTATTGAGTTCACCATAGGATAGCCACACTCTACCATCTTCAAACAAGCGGCTAAGTTAAAATGGTAACTTTAGAGTTGAAAAATATCTTAGAAAATGTGGTAAGCAACTCAAGGAAAGATTGGGAATTGAAGTTGGAAGACACATTGTGGGCATATTAGACCGCTTTCAAGTCTAATACAAGTATGACTCCTTACCAATTTTCTTATGTCAAAACTTGCCATTGACCTTTTTTAGTTGGAATATAGGGCATATTGGGCCATCAAGAAGTTGAATTTTGATTTGAAGTTGACCTATTACAACTTGAAAAATTAAAAGAATTTAGGTTTGATGCATATGAGAATTCTAAGTTATATAAGGAAAGGGTGAAGAGATAATATACATGTACATATAAAGGAGAAGGAATTTCAAGATGGGAACTTGGTGCTACCCTTCAATTCAAGACTTCGATTATTTTCGAAAAAGTTAAATCAAGATGGAATGGCTTGTTTAAATTTATTCAAGTCTTCAAACATGGAGCCTTAGACACTCCTTTGAGAGATAAACTTGAGGGAAAAGGAGTGGGCATGGTTACTAGAGTGGGGGATATGAGAGATGCATTCTTGGCCAAGCGCTAGATGCTACTTTTTCTATACAAAGAAGCTTATTTGTCCGATGAGTACCTTGCTAACCATAATTTTCCAAGTGCTATTGTTTCTATTTTACAGGCTTATAATGATCTATTACAAGATGATATGCCGAGTGGATTACCACCTACATATGGAATTAAGCATCAAATTGATCTTATACTAGATGCGCAATTGTCAAATCGACCGGCGTATAAAATAAATCCAAAGGAGACTAAAGAAATTCAGAGACAAGTGGAGGAATTGCTAGAGAAAAAAAAGATATATACATGAGAGCCTTAGTTTGTGTTCAGTTCCAGTCCTATTAGTGCCAAATAAAGATGGATAATGGTGTATGTGTGTTAACTATCCTGTCATCAACAAAATTACTGTAAAGTATTGTTACCCTATCCTTGGGTTAGATGATATGCTTGATGAGTTGTATGGTGCATGTTTGTTTTCCAAAATTGGTCTGAAATTTGGTTACCATCAAATTAGGATTAGAGAAGGAGATGAATGGAAAACAACATTTAAAATAAAATATAGACTATATGAATGGTTGGCAATGCCTTTTGGTTCACCAAATAGACCAAGCACTTTTATAAGGCTTATGGACCATGTATTACATGAATTTCTTGAAATATTTGTGATTTTTTACTTTGATGATATTCTGGTCTATAGTAAACCACATGACGAGCATGTAGAACATCTAAAATTAAGTATTTCATGTGCTTAGAGAAGAGAAATTGTATGTTAATTTGAAAAATTATTCTTTTTACACTAAATAAATTGTGTTTTTAGGTTATGTAGTGAGTGCAAAGGCTATACAAGTAGACGAAGAAAAGGTATGGGTAATGAAGGAACGACCTACCCCTAGGATAATTAGTGATGTTAGGAGTTTTCATGTATTTTCTAGTTTTTATAGGTGGTCTGTAAAGGATTTTAGCTCCATTGTATTTACTGAGATAGTTAAAAAGAGTGCAAGATAAAATGTGGGGGGATGACAAAGAGAGGCATTTAACTTGTTGAAAGAGAAACTTAGTACAACACCTATCTTATCTCTACCTAACTTGGCCAATACTTTTGAAATTGACTGTGATGCAAGTGGTGTTAGAATATACTCTTGATGCAGGATAGAAAACCAATTAAATATTTTAGTGAAAAATTTAGTGGGGCAGCCTTAAACTACCCAACTTATTATAAGGAAATGTATGCATTGGTTAGGGCATTAAAAACTTGGTAGCACTATTTGTGGCCAAAAGAGTTTGTTATCCATACTGATCATGAATCATTGAAATACATAAAGGGTCAACACAATCTTAGCAAAAGACATGCAAAATGGGTAGAATTCATAGAGACATTTCCATATATTATCAAGTATAAATAGAGAAAGGAAAACATTGTAGTTGATGCATTCTCTAGGAGACATGCATTGTTAAGCGCATTAAATGCTAGATTATTAGGATTTGAACATGTTAAGGATCTCTATAATATTGATAATGATTTTGGTAATGTATTTAAGGCATGTGAAAAATCTGCATTTGGAAAGTTCTTTCGGCATGAGGGTTATTTGTTCAGGAATTCCCTAATGTTCCTTAAGAGAGTTAAAGAATCACTATGGGTAGACATTTCCATGGACTTTGTTTTGGGTTTACCTAGGTCTAAGAAATATCATGATTCTATGTTTGTATTTGTTGATAGGTTCTCTGAGATGGCACATTTCTTTGCATGTCATAGAACCAATGTTTTCTTGCATAGGATTCCAAAAACCGTTGTTTTTTATTGTGATACAAAAATTTTGAGTTATTTTTGGAAAACTTTGTCAGGTAAATTAGGAACAAAACTTTCGTTTTCTACTACTACTTGTTATCCATAAGCAGATGGTCAAACTAATGGCAAGAATCTTTGCCATTCATTGAATTTGCTTACAATCAAGCCATACACAGTTCTACTAGTTTTAACCATTTGACATTGTTTATGGCTTTAATCCTTTGTCTCCATTAGATCTCGTTCCATTGCCACTAGGTGAAAGGCATAACTTGGGTGGAAAGAAGAAAGCTAAATTGGTGAAGAAACTTCATGAAAAGCCAAGGCAGAACATAGAAAGAAAAATGCAACAATATTGTAAGCAAGCTAACAGGGGATAAAAGCAAGTGATATTTAAACATGGAGATTGGGTGGTGGAAAGGATCAATGACAATGCATACAAGATTGGTTTGCCATGTGAATATGGTGTTCATACTAGTTTCAATGTTGCTGATTTATCTCCTTCGCTTTTGTAGGTGAAGAAGTTGATTTGAGGACAAATCCTTTTAAGGAAAGGTAGAATGATGTAGATCAAGCAAGCATTACAAGTGACTTCTAGCAAGGTAGAAGGAGTGGGACGTGTTGGAAAGCTTGAACAAGCTTAGAAAAGTGATATTAGTGCAAAGATCCATTAGAGAATCTTGGAGGTCTAATGATACGATCATGGGCTAAAAATGGTAAAGAGACTCTTAACAATCTGATGGTGGATCTAGAGGCAATAGAAGAAGCTAAAACCCTTGGAGACAATCCAATTAAGTTTATAATGATGACTTAAGGCTTGAAGCAATGCGTTAGACTTGTTGGAGAAGGCTAAACCTGTTGCACAACTTGAAACAGCCCACTTGTTACAAGTAGACTGTTTTGGACATCTTGGGTACACTTACATGGACTTCTTATTTTATTTATTTAGAATTTTTATTTATGCTATCTAGGGCTTAAATTAGTGGATTCTATCCTTAAATAAGCCTCTTACGTTTTGGGTTTGTTTTGGGCCTAATTTTTTTGTTTTTAAGTTTTTCTATTAAGAAGTCTATTGTTGTAGACTATGATGGGCCAAAGCCCAATTCCTACCCTTATGGAAGATGGGTAGGTCATTAGGAATAGTACAAAAACTTCTTTATTTCCTAAATGTAGGCAGACTTCATTCACTCAATATTCAGAAATCAAATTGAGTGCTCTTTTTCATTACTTTAGAGAAATCCTTCCTTGGTGTTCTTTAAAGACTTGATTTTCATTCAAGCAAGTGCTTGTAAAGATCAAACCCATTCTTTATCATCTCCAATCCTTCCTATATTATGTTGGTGTGGCAGAAATATCTTCTGATTCATTATTTCAATCTTGCGCAATATTGAATGATTCTTGGATCTTGAATTCTTGATTTGTGGTTCATCCGATTTGAGGTGAAGAACTTATCACACATGATCTAGGTTGTGTGTAAAGGTGGAGTTAAAAAGTAAACTAGAGGCTAGATAACCAAATTTACTAATAGATTTGATTCTAAATTTAAGGATACAAATGAAGACAAGATTTCCAATCCTCAAAAAATTCTTTAACCCATTAATTTTGTGGGGGCAATTAATGTTGCTTACATTCCAAAATAAGCATTTCATAGCGCCTTGGGAAGGCTAAGGAGTTTTTTTCCTGCCTTTTGAATTTTGCCTAGTTTTTTAAAACTTCAGATTTTAGTTGGTTATCATGGTCATGCATATCAAAAAAAGGGGATGAATAAAGGAGTGAATTACTAGTCATTTCTGAATGATCTTCTGAAGGTACTAGTCCAGCTTTAGGCTCCCTTCCCTTAGGTTCATCATTAAAAGTATGGGGAATTTTACCATCTTTATCAGTAAGCTTAGAGAGATCTTTGGAGAAGATGGGAGCTGGCTCAGGCTCCTTAGTCTTGAGTCCTTTTTCTTAAGCAGAGATTGTCTGACCTCCAGTACCTACAAGATGAGCTTGGTAAAAAAATTTTCATTAGGGTCCTTTTGC
>JAOXYD010202953.1:0-21661 GCA_028565735.1 Pinacopodium congolense
ATAAAAATAAAAATATATCTAATCAAATCTTTTATATGAATTATAATACAAGTAAAATTAATATAAAAATAAATATTAAACATATAAAAAATAGTCAAATAATATTACATAAATATAAATATAAATATAATTTAATTAAAATCATAAATATAAATCTCAAAATAATTTAGTTCAAATAATTTGATATGTTAAATGCAAAATTTATTATGGAGATATGTGGATATGGGAGTATTACGGGCATTATAATTAAAATATAAGGACAAAAGAGACTAAAAAATAGGGTCATTAATTGTCATTAATTGTTCTAAAATATCTACCTGAAAAAGTACTTTTTTGAAAAACACCAAATTGGAGCTTCTTTAAAAAGCTGTTTTTTAACTTTTGAAAAAGCTAAATCTGTTAAAAAAGCACTTCTTAATGTTACAGTCAAACACCCATTTTTTCAAAAAAAGGCTTTCGCGTTAGAAAAAAGCACTTATTACCTTCTAAAAGCTCAACCAAACAGATGCTTAATGTGTCACAAGAAAGAAAAAGGATAAAAAAAATTCAGGAAGCAGAATCAATCTAGATGGGGCTATTTACAACTAGCTAATTAATTTTTTTGCTTTTCTTAAATGATAAGGAGAAAAAAAATGATTCAAAAGAGAATTCATTTTGAAAGTTCTTTATTACAAGTAGCTCTTACAAAAGATCAAACTAATCATATATACAATACTTAATTACTTTTGTAATGTTAGCTATAAATATATTAAAACCAATTTATTTCTTATCTATGTTATGCCCGATGATCAAGAAAATTGGTTGAATCTTATGAAACCATTTCATAAAAGCTCCTTGATAATTTTTTTTTATAAAGCAAATTGACACAAGTGGTGCATGGTTGTCATTAGCTCGTGCCATAAGGAGTTAGGTTAATTCCCACAATGAGCATAACCCTCATATTTAGTTGACATAATTGAGTTTAGAACCTTGAGTAGAGAGTAAACCAATCAATTCATACGATATTATTTGTAAAATGACTCCATTTAGGTCCCATATCGCTTAAAGATCAAATTCCTATAATTATAAAACTTATGGATTGATCTGAATTCTAATTTAAATATAATATAGCAACTACAAGTACATAAAAAATGTATTTACTTTATTTAGATTGTGAAAATCATACACTTTAATAAAACTATATGTTATGGCTCAAATCTGTATCAATCCTATTTCCAATGGGAGCAATTGACAATTAAATCCAATTTTTCTCATAATTTTCGTATCTGTAATAGTGCCAAAAGAATACTCGACTCTATAAGAGTTTTTCCAAGTTTAAAATAGTATGGTTGGTCCCAAAAAATGTGCCAGGAAGATTAACTTGAACAAAGCTTATGATTCAGTTAATTAGAAGTTCATTAAGCTTATGATGGAAAGTTTTGTTTTCCTTAGTAAGTTTAAATTTTGGATTATGAAATCTATAACTACTCCATCTTATCACATACTCATAAATAATGACCCAACCTTAACCTTCAAGGGATAAAGAGGCTTAAGATAACATGATCCAAATCCCCCTACTTAATTACTTTACGCATTGAAGTGTTATCTTCTATGCTGAGACATAAGATAGTTATTTCTCCTAGCTTCAAGTTTTACTTTAGATGTAAGAAACTTGGTATTGAACCAAGAGAGGTTCCAATCAAGTTTTTTGATGATTACAAAACATGTTTGTTACTAATGTTTTAGTTTTGATGTGTAATTAAGATAAGCAAATGTTTAAAATGCAACAGCATGTTTGTAGACACTAAAGTAGAAGAGCTCAAGAATTAGATAATCAAGAGTGAAAATCAAGTCAAGAAAACCAAGTTTGGATAGGTTTAGTAAAGTGCCTTAGTATTGTAAGTTTCCTAAACTTGATCATTATCAATGCTTGTAAGGGCTCTCACATTTGCATGACATTTTTACATAATCATTTGCATATAGGATTTGGATTATGGTTTTAGTGATTAACTAAATTTGATTAAGTCATTGACATGTTAGGAATTGAATTAGAATGGCATATAGGTTAAATGTTGCATAATCAAGATGTAATGTGATGATTTGATTTAATGTATGCCTTTTGACGATTTTAAGTTAATTGAATTATTAATTGAACTTATTTATGTGTGTTTGAATCTAGTGGAATATAGTTGTGAAGTGAATTTTGGTTTATAAAGTGTTTGAAAAAGTTTCAAAGATATTTAAGAATGAAAAGTTTTCATAATCAAGGCTAATTCTTATGTTTGTGATAATTAAAATGTTTTGATAATTCAAAAAGCCTTGAATTTTGTTTTAAAAATTGTTTAAAGCTTTAATTGATGATTAGGAATTTGTTTGAAGTTTTTTGGATTTGTTTTATTTCATATTTGGTGTTTTTCTAGAGTTAAACTACGGGTTATCAAGAGCCATACGTCGACCTCCAAGGGGCCATATTTCCCCTATTTCCTAGAGAGATATATAACAAGTTAACAGGACGTGGTATATGTCTCCAGGAACTGCCGTATTGGTCTGTGACAGTGTAACGGCTAGTTTCTTTATAGGTTTTCAATGGTATTTTGATTCCAATCAGCTAGTTCTTGTTTCTAACGTCTCCAACTCCTTCCAAACCATATATACCATCCCTAACAATTTTTTCGCTTCTTAATGCTCTGAAAACAAGTTTATAAGATCAAAATCTCTCTAACTCTCAAATTGTCACTATTTCTGTACTATCTTCATTAAATTTTGATTTTCTTATTTTAAATTAGTTTCTAGTGCTGTGAAATTATTATCTTTAGTTTGCTTAGATATAGACAACTTTCATTAAGTTTGTTTTTGAATTTTTTTAGTGAATAATTTGTTTGTTTTGTTGATATTTTAAGTTAGCCTTTGTTCATCTCGATTTTCAATAACTAAAAATATTTTTATGCTGTAATTTTGTTGTTTTGGTTTATTTAAGTATCTAAGAGTGTGTCAGAGTTTTTGTTTCAATTTTTAAGCTATCATGTTATTTTTTTACAATCAAATTTGCAGGTTGCTCCAAAACTATCTAGGTTTGACATTTCTCACTTTGTTCTTTATTTAGATCTTTTGTTTGGTGCGTTAAAATCTCTTTTTATTATTGCTATTTATTCCTAAGTGATTGATTAAGGTTCAGTAGGATTATTGCATTTATTTGACATCATTTGATTAGTTAAATTCGTGTGTTTTATAGGCTAGAACATATATCCTACATATTTTGACAGATTACATGTTTAAGTATTTAGTATGATTATTTGATATTATAATCACATTTTTATTACTTCAATTGAATTTTTTGTCATCTGTTGAGATATAGGGAAGCTCTTCATAATTTTTATTTGCCTATAGAAATTTGAGAATTGATTATATTGCATGTTCTTTAAAGAAACACCATAGAAGGTGTGTTTTGGTTACAAATATTAGGGGATTTGTTTTTCCTATCTATTAAGTGTGATTAAGACTGCTCTTTGCCATTAAAAATATTGTTGATAGGTTTCTCTTGACCTATATAAAACAAGATTTGAGTTACATTGATATTTGAATGTGAATTGGATTGTTTTATGTTAGATATAGGCTTTAGAGATTGTATAAGGCATTGGCATTGCATTGGTAGCATTTGAACCCTTTCTTAAATTGATTTTGATTAGGTTTTTGATAAGCTATATAAGCTTAAGTTGAGGCTTTGGTAGCCTGAGTTTGGAGTTTGTTTTATGAGAACAATTGTTACACTTTGGTTATATTTGAGTGGGTTAATCTTGACCCTTGTGAACAAGACTATTGGTTACTCTTCACCCTTAAAATAAGATTGTAAAGTATTCTCTTGACCTTGTAAACAAGATTGTTGTAAGGGTTACTCTTCACCCAATTAAAGTAAGATTAGTTTTAGTGAATTTCCAACAAATAGTTAAAGAGAGGGCATAGTCTATCTTTAGGGTAGGCAATCCTCTATAAATTCATGTGTCCATCTCTGCCCTTATCTCTTTCAGATTATGTTTATATTGTTTGTTTATTATTGATTGAATTTAATTAATAGTGTCATAATCATATCATTCCATTTAGGTTGAATTTTGGTTAGTGATGACATTTAGATAAAATTAGCCTAAGGGTGTTTAAATTTTTTAATTTGGAAAGAAATTTGTAAACACCCAATTCATCCCCTATTAGGTGCCATAGGGCTTACACTTCGTATCACTTACTAATAGGGATTTTTTTATTATGTTTTGATATGCAATTTCATATGATTTCATCCCTATTTTTAAGATAAAAGTGCTCAAATTATGTTGAGTTTGTGCTAGATGATACATTATATATGTTGTCGCATGTTTTAGACTAAAAGACTAAGTTTAAGGAAGAATTAAAGCAAATTGGAGCAAGGAAGATGTTGACAAAGATTTAAATGAAGGTTATTGCAGTAGCTCAATGAATCCATTTAATGTAGAACCAATTGTCGTTTAGGTTCATTTTCCAAAATCCTAAATTGAGGTTAAACCAAGGCCGTTTTACTCTATTTACTCGCCGTTTAACATCTTATAAATGAAAAATATGAGGACAAAGTCAACTTTTACACTCCAAAATGTTTTCTAACCTAATTGAGACATATTTAAAGATTGATTAAAGGGATTTTTGTCATCAATAGCACCAAAGATAGCAGCTTACATCATTCTTCTTGTTTGCATCTAGTTGTTGGAGTTTTTGGCTTGGTTTTGCTTTATAATTGAAGATAACTCTTTCTTTTCTGTTCTAGATCATTTAATATTGAATTTTATTTAGTTTTATGTTTCAATAGCTTCTGTATTTGGTTATTCACATTAAGTTTTATGTTTTGGTTGAGATTACATTGAATATTAGTGTAAAACATTGGGTTGTCATTCAAATATTGTAATGAAAGGATTCCAATTATGAGAAAATGATTAGGTTTTGATTAATATTTAGTTTCCAGAAATATATTGAATTAAAACCCTAAACTAAGGTCAAGATTTAAGGATTATTTATAGGTTTGATCCCCCTATTGATCAATAAAACTCCTACTAAAGTGAATTGGCAGTATATCTGCAAGCCTAAAAAAGAAGGTGGCTTAGGTTTCATAGCCATACAACTCTCTTAGAAAGTGAGTTTAGGAAAGAGAATCTGGAGACTTTTACTAGCCATAAAGCTCTATGGGTCAAATGGATGGACACTAACATATTAAATTTTATATCTATATGGAACTTACGCATCATTCATGGATTTTTCAATAACTACTAAAGATTAGAAACCAACTCTAACTTGCTATCATACACAGAATAGGGAATGGATGTGATGCATCTTATAGTTTTATGACTTTATCAAATAGAGTTAACTACATCATCTCCAAAGGGAATTTATGCTATAACTCAAGAAACTTGCTTATACTTAAAACTTGTTTGCCTAGCTACTCTCCTAGCATGCCAAGGATAAATCAAGTGCATTAATCTACCAGCTCAAATGGTCTTTACAATAAGATCTCGTGGGGGAAACTTATTAAAGCTCCTTCTTTTCATTCTAGTTTGGTTCAAAGATCATCTCCCAAAATCTTCATTTTTCTTATGACTTACCATTCTTAATATGCTATCAACACTTTATAGATTCTTAGAAGCTTCAAATGGTAAAAACAAAACAAAACAAAACTCCTTTGTAGACTATATAGCATAAAAAAATGAATTAAGAGACCACCTACTATTCCAGTGTACCTTCTCATCACATATGGTCAGACTGGTCTAGCATTGTTCAATAAGCTGCTACTCCCTATGGCCTTCCTAGAAGGTTTTATCAAGTATTTAAACTAGTGTTTAGTTTATGCATCTATGTGATTTAGAGAGCAAGGAACAAAACCAAGCATGAAAGCAACCCTCTATGCTTGAAAGATGGAGACTTTGAAGGTCATTTTTCCAAATCAAAAAGTTTATGACTCTCCAATTGATGCTTCATGCATTCATTGTGCTTATTCCTAAGGATATTAAATATTTTTTAGCATATAGTTTCCAGATGTATATATTTTGTACTTAGCCTCTAGTGCAGTTTAATAACATTTTCTAGCTCCTTACCTTATTTGATAGGAATGAATTTTATCATATTTTTTCATGCAAATTCATTTAATTTCATTCTTATTTTTGGTTCAAAATTGCTTAATTTGCATTATATTGCTCCTAATCAATAGGTTACCCACTTTTGAATAAATTATGAATTAATCCTTGTAGTAAGCAACAAAAATATGTTATAAAAGAAGAGTAAAGCTTTCCATTAAAAGAAGGAGTTTTCCATACATAAATTAGTAGCAAAATTCAACATCAAAAAGCTTAATGGAGAGGAGGCATTTAAATCATAAAAGAAGGAGCTTTTCAAGAAGAGGATGGCTAAAACAAAAGATTAAGAAAGCTTTTTAAGAGCAACAAAACACAAAATAAGAGAGGAGCTTTCCTTGTGAGTAGGAAACGTGTCTTGCTCTAGGAAGGCAAAAAAAAAAGCTAAAAACTTTCTAGGAGAATGAGACAAAGACAAAAACTTTCCAAAAATTAAAAAAGAAAAGAAAAGAAAAGCAAGGGAGAGCTTAATGGAAGGGCACATGTCTTAACCTTTTTAATTCATAAGTGAAAAAACATTTTAAGCTTTTCTTGACAAGGAGAGACAATAGTGTTTTTTCTTTTAAGCTTTAAGAAAGCTTTGCAAGTAACCTTAGTTAGGGAACTAAAGGAAAAAAGAGTTAAAGGTTAAAAACTTAGCAACATATATTGAAAAGTTGGGAAGCTTTCCAGGAGAGTAGCTCTCTTTGGTGGCAGCTAGGGACGTGTTTTAAAAGTTTCTCCTTAGTTTTTCATTTTTGCTTTTCATTGTTTATGGTAGAGCTTTGTCGCAAGCTACCAAATAATAAAATATCTAACTAACCTAACTATGTAGGTAGAGTGAACTAGGGTTGATCCCACAATGAGTTAGTAATGTTTAGGAGCTATTTCTAATGCTGCATAAAAATAATATAAATTAAAAATAAACCCTTGGAATTGAACAATATTAAAACTAAATACTAAAGACAATTAACGAAATAGAATAAATCAAAAAATAAATAAAAAAACAATTACAAAAATCTAGGTGGAAGATAAATCCTGAATTCTAGACTTATAATTGATCCTTGAAACAAATAAGTTGTGATTGATGTAAGTTGCTAACCTATAGGTTTGAACAAGCTCTTAAACCCTCAGTTCCTCCAACTTATGATAGGTCCTATATGATAGAAAACCTACCCTTAACAATAAGGTAACCTAGAATAAGCTCTCTAGATTTAATAATGTAACAACTTTAACATACTAGAGAATAAGCTATAGTCACACAAGCTCAGACAATGTAACTTAAAGAATTGGAATCCTAGACTAATAAGTTAAGTATCCTAACAAATCCTACTAATCTATTGCCACTTGTGGAAATTTCCAGGGAAAATTACGTATCACATGGCTCAATTCTAGCAATTGAACTAGGAAATACACCTAGGGTAGCTAATACTAAGCATTAATCCCTAATTCGTGACATTATGCAGAATCCCAATTCATTCATAACCTAAATGACAAAGCCCATTCAATTCCTAGTCAATTCTCACAATTATTCATCCAAAATTCTATCATTAACTTCCAACCAAAACACTCACTAGCTAAACATTACTAAAATAATTAAAATATAAAATAAATAAACTAATAACCAAAATAAAGGGCTAAAAAATTAAATAAAGTACAAGAAAATAATGAAAAAAGCTGGAAAATTAAAAACACTAAAGGAAAAACATAATTCAACATCTCTAACACAAATTCAAGCTAATTAGTAAATAATCACACCCAAATTCACAAAGCCCAATCAAATTAACCTAATATAGAAAATTCAACACACCTAAAACAGATTTAAAACTAAAATTAAATACATTACAACATAAAAATATACATATATTCAATTCTAAAGCAAAACCTACATAAAAACATTAAATATGAACCAAAAATCCATAGCATAAACCATTAATTCATAAAAATAAAACCTGGACAGACTTATAAAAGCAATTAATAAAGCTCAAATACCCAAATTTAAAGCTAAAAATTACAAAAACAAACATCTATTGCTATATATATATGAACCTATACATTATCTAAGGTGTTCAAGCTCTGAATTCACTAAAAATCTATTCTAAAGATCATAAAAATTATAAATCCGAAACTGACAAAAATTAAACCATCCAAAAACAATATTAAGAGCATAAAACTACCTAAAATAGGAAACTAAGAGAAAATAAATCAAATTAGATGCTAATTCTAACCCAAAACATAAAGATAACAAGGAAAATGAGTAAGAACAAGAAGGAGGGACTAGAAAATGTAAAGGCTGCCATCTCTCATGTTTTTTATGTCCCTTATATATGTCTTGGAGGGCTACTAGGGTTTTGGAGATCTTGTGGAAGTAATTTGGTTAAATTTTCCCCTAAGAATTATAAAAAAGAAATTGTTATACAATTTCTGTTTTTGTCCTAGAATTTGACAACTTCTACCCCTTTCGCCTTTTATACTATCACTTCTTCTATACAGCGCCAATTGCCATGAAATTTGGTATATAGGTTCCTGATATGCTTTTCTTTCATCCCAAAAAATTTCAAAGTAATTAGAGCTCTAAACATAAACCTAATGCATCACTGAATTCACTTATACCAAAACAGATGTCCAACTGACCTTATCTTGTTCTTTTTGTTTTTTGCTCTTCATGGCTTATTATATGGCCTTAAAATTTGTTGTGGAACTTCATAGCATGATGCTCTAAGTCCTAAAAGTATTTCAACACCTCTTCTAGTTCCAATTGTGCTCCAATTTTTGCTCAAAACTTGGCCATTTCAACTTGTATTTGTACCTTAAGGTCAAATCTGCATATAAACGCAAAAAGAAACACAAATTAAGCATTTAAACAACAAAATAGGGATGAAATGGCATTGAAACTCATATAGAAATACTATAAAATTCATCCCTATCAAGTAACCCAAACTTGAACAATTGCTTGTCCTCCAGCAATTTAAACACAACTAAAATATCCTATTAGTTCGTTTTCAAAGAAAATCAAGTGTCTCCTTTAAACTTCGGCAAACTCAAGCATCAAGCTACTACATATATCATAATCTTTTCATTAATGTACATAAACAAAGTCAAAGGTAGAAACCATTGATCAAAGGTAAACTTAAAATTAAGATGGACTTTCCTCACGGGATTCACTCAATTTACTCAAGTGTTTAAGGTTAGTGTTTCACTCAAGACTCCCACTAAGAGACTACACTACTATAAGCTTGTAGATTCACTAATTCTCTACCACATAGATTACATGCCATCATTAATCAAAAAGGGCTTTTACTTAGTTGTAATGGGCTTTGGATTAAGGTAAGTTAAAAAGGGAAATGGGTTAATCACAAGCAGTAACAAAGCACTAAGTAAAAGGGACAATCAAATACAAATTATAAGATGAGCAAATGAATACATAAGACTACTACTACTCATTACTAACCAATGCTACTATATTTTATTCTTTTTCTTTTTCTTCTTTTTTTCCTTCTTTTCTTTCTTTTCTTTTCTTTTTTTTCTTTTTTTTCTTTTTTTCTCTTGAATAAAGCTAAAAATAAGAGAAAATAATAGCAGCATACATCAATAAATGCATAAGTAGAAGTACCTATCAAAATATTTCAAATTACAATATAAAACAAAAGTCCTAAAATCATAAACATCAAATTCTTACTCAGTACTTCATTTTACTTATGACAAGGTAAGGCTAAAGGGTTTTTAGGTTTCAATGTAAGGTGTTTAATAAAGAAACAATCAGGGTCAAAGGCTCAAATGGGTTTGCAAGGAAAAATTGAGTTGGTAGGTCATTTAAGCTAAGGGTTTTTAAACAAAGAAGGCCTTAATCATTTCCGTATAACATGCCAATCATAGTTTCAAACCAATTCAATGCAAGTTATGAAGGTAATCTTCCTAGAGGAGCATCACACACAACAAAGAAACATAATGACTATGAAATGCAATCATATAGGCTCAAAAATCTCACATGTGGTTATATGAAAATCCATCAAAATTTCATGGATCACCTAATCTCTCAAACATCAGTTATTGACGAGGTTTATGCAACCAGCTACTTCAATCAATCCACATGATTCACCTTACTCTCAAGTTGCCCAACTTAAATTCAACCATACAACTCATTTCTAAGTCAAACTACTATGATAGAATTTCATGGTTCAATATTTAACATTCATCATAGTTCAATTGCAAAAATGCAAATATTTGAGACTAGCCCTACCCCTACACTTATAATAAACATTGTCTTCAATGTCCTAAATCAATAAAAACACTAGAGAATGAGAACAAAAGGACTCTCTTGGATCAAAGAGGCTAAATTAGCTTGAAAACCAAGATAATAGCTTTGAATTTAAAGATTGCAACCTGGGAATGAAAGTTCTCAGCTTCCCCCTCAAACACTTAGATACAAAATAAACCAAAGAAAACAAGTAAAACACTCAAAGCAAACAACTAAAAGATAAGAATAAAAGAGAGAGAAAAAATAAAAAAAGGGGATACGGATGGAGTGCCTCCATCAAGCACTTATTTTAGGTCATAAACTTGACCATTGGCATAGCAATGTTATCCATTATCGAATGGATGATTAAACCCAATGGTTAGCATGCTCAGACTCCGTGGGGAGCCTAGAGCAATGTCCTGCGAAGTAGGCTCCCAATCAACATAATACCTCAAGACATCAGGGAGGTGGAACTGAATTGGTTCATCGTCATACTCCATCGTCCACTCTCCTCTTTAGGCATCACCTTTCTCCTAGGATGATCATTTTAATGGTGCAATTAATAAGTGTGGAGACTCTACATCCTGCACAACATCTTTAAACTTCAGCTTGCTTGCACACAACTCCTCTAAGAAATCACTTTGCTCCAACATCTCTCTCTCCTGATCCTCCTACCTCTCGTGCTCGCTCTTCTTATCTTCTTCTACTTCACTTTTCTCTTCTTGATGTAACCTCTAAGGAAAAGGACTAGAAATATAGTCAGTAATATAAAAGGTAGTATCATGTACTTAGGGTGGTGTGTCATCCTCCATAGCTTCTATGCCCATCTCCTTGTCCTTAACAAATGCCTCTTACTCTTCTTCTTCCTCGTCTTGATTCAACTTATGAGGAAAAGGAGTAAAAATGCAGTCAATAATACTAAATGAAATACTACTTACCCCAAGAGGTGTGGCATCCTCCATCTCGCCTAAACACATGTCCATTTCTTCAATGGGCTCCTCATTCTCTTGCTATTCTCCACCCTCTAGCAAAAGGGCACACATCATCTTACCATGGTCTTCCTCTGATGGGCTAGGAACACTTGTCGAGACTTGGTTTTCTATTATGTTTTTACTATTTCATTGTGTTGTTTGTTGTTTTTTTAGGTGTTTCCCTTTCAACATTGAGGACAATGTGTTTTTCAAGTGTGGGGAAGTTTCATTTGCATTATTTTATTTTATTTTTAGTCATTTTTTGCATTTTGTTATACAGGATGCATGTTTTGGGCATATTAAGGTATTATTTTGTATATGTAAGCAATGGAACCACACTTGAATCATTTTTATTTATGCTGCCATAAGATTCTATCATGCTAGTTGGAATGAGATTAAATGCATGTTTGAACTTGGATTAGGTTACTTGAGTAGAGAGTAAGCCATGATGAGTGATGAAAGTAGTTGGTTGTATACGCTTACTCAGAATTTGACCCTTGAGCAATGAGGTAATGTATAGAAGCATAAGGGAGTTTCATTTAAGCTTATATGAGGAATCAAGCCTTTATGGCTTTATTCTATAGTCATTTCATTTCCTTATTTGTGTGATTCTTTCTTAGATAATTACCTTAAGAACTTACTTTGAATCGATTTAAATATACTAGATACATGTTAAATAGAAATTATTAAAGCCTTTTTTGTTTTAACCCTTGGCTTAAATGACCTACCCCTTTTATTATCCCTTGCTACCCCTATTAAGCCTTTAACCCTTTGTTTCTTGAAATATCCCATTTTAAATCCTCAAACCCCATTAACTTACCTAATCATAAGTTTAATAGAGTCCTAAGTGATGCATTAGTTTGGGATTTTTAGCTACATTTTTTTCTTAGATAAGTTGAGT
The DNA here is from genome assembly GCA_028565735.1 of Pinacopodium congolense. NCBI lineage: Eukaryota > Viridiplantae > Streptophyta > Magnoliopsida > Malpighiales > Erythroxylaceae > Pinacopodium > Pinacopodium congolense. The sequence goes on from JAOXYD010202953.1 coordinate 12,205, forward strand.
GATATTTCTACTCTTAGAGTACATTACATTTAGCTACTGTTTTATAAAATAATGAAAAGAAAAGAATCACATTTTAGTAGCATCAATAAGTGTGGGGTAGTAGTTTATCCATTTGTGTATCTCAGAAATATATTTTGCTATCCCTTTGTTCACTTAGTACTTTATAAATGCTTGTGATGAATTGTTAAAACCTTTTTGTCCTACCTTAACCTTAACCTCATTACAAAATTAAAGTCCTTTTGATCTATTTTTAGCATGTAATCATTGTGGAGAAGAATTGGTGTATTAGCAAGCCTATGGTAGTGCGGTTTCCTATAGAAAGTCAAAAAAACTCTACCTAGTAAACACTTTAGAGAAATAAGTGAAACCGTAAGGAAGATTCATTTTGTGTTTATACTTATCTTTGAGTATTGGTTTCATAAGTTGAGTTTGCTTAAGTGCACTAATGCAAAGAAGTCATGATATGTGCAGTAGTTTGACACTTGAATTGGCCAAAGTTTATGGGATTGCATGCTTTGATCTTTGTGAAAATGAAGTGCTAAAATTGATTGGTTGTATTTGATTTTTTCTTGAGGATAAGAAAAGGTTTAAATGCGAGTAAGTTGATAGTTGTGTTTTAGTCTTTGTTTTCTAAGAGCTTAATTTCTAAGTTACTTATTTTTAATGTGTTTAGGATTAAATTGTTTTATATTTAGTGTTTTTATTTATGTTTTATGTTTTAACATTTAATTATTAATTTTGAATTAGAATTAAATCTTATTAGTGTGTTTACTTATTTTGTAGGATGAATTGGAGTTGGAAATGAAAGTTTGGGGAAAGTTGGAATGAAAAAGAAAAAAAATATTGGAAGAAAATGTTTAACAATGAAAACGAAGAGAGGCTTTTACATATAACCAAGTTTTGTAAAGAGAGCATGCCAAAGCTTGGAAAAACACGTTTTCTAAAGAATTAAAATACAAAGCTTTCCAAAGCAGTCTACTCTTTCTTGGGTGAGATTTACCAACCAAGACAAATAAAGACAGAGGAGGAGTCTTTGTCAAAGTCTCCAAGCCTTCTAATATCTCTAGGAGAGAGTAGCATTCAGGTGAGAGCAAACCAGATACAAAAGAAGGCCTTCAAAGTTTGGAATTCTACACTTCTCGATAGAAGACCAAGCATCTTCCATCACACTTAGCCAACCAGAGGAAGACCATGGTGAGGTGGTATGTGATCAATTACCAGAGGGTGGAGAACAACAAGAGCAAGAGGAGACCGTTGAGGAAATGGACATGTGCTTAGATGATATGGAGGATGCTACATCTCCTGAGGTCAGTATTACTTCATTTAGTATTACTGACTGTATTTTTAGTTCTTTTTCTCACAGATTGAATCCCAAGGAGGAAGAAGAAGATGAGCAAGCAAGAGGATTAGGAAAGAGAGAAGTTGAAGCCGATTGAATTCTTGAAGGAGTTATGCATAAGCAAGCCGATATTCAATGGTTATAAGCAGGATGATGAGCCTCCACATTCATTGCTTTTACCATTGCAGAAATCATCTTAGGAGAAAAGCGATGCCTATAGGCGAGAGTGTACATTGAAATATGATGGCGAGATGATGCAGTTCCACTCCTCAGAAGTTGTGAGGCATCATGTTGATTATGAACCTTCTTCAAAGGAAGTTGTTCCACGCTCATCTCTGAATCTGAGCATGCTACCTATCGGGCTCAAGCATCCATTTGACAATAGATAACATTACATGCCAAGGGTCAAACTTATGACCTAAAATAAGCGCTTGATGGGAGACACCCCATCTGTATCCCTTGATTTTATTTGTTTTTGGCTTTTGATCTTATCTTTCAGTTGTTTGCATTGAGTGTTTTACTTGTTTTTTTTGGTTTGTTTTATTTGTAGGCATTAAAAAATAAGGAGCTGCAATCTTCCACTTTAGAGTTGCTATCTTGGTTTTTAAGCTACAATCTTTCATTTCAAGCTACATTTGGTCCTTTCAATCCAGGGGAGTACTTCTGCTCCTACCCTCTTATGCTTATGTTTTCATTGCTTTAAGGACATTAGAGATAATATCCATTATAAATGCGGGGGTGGGACAAAGTTGAAAATGTTTGCACACTTGAATTATTGTATTTTGATGGTTATGATTTGAATATGATAGCTCCATATGATCTCAAATTTTAGTTGATAGGTAATTACGGTATTTGAAGGCAATTGATGCTTTTAATTTGGTGAACAATGATTGATTCTAGATTTATTTCTAACCTTTAAGTTTTTTTTCTTTTTCTGTTGAGTGCTTGCATGTGTTAGTAATCCATTTATATGATATTCGATGTTTAAATACATTTTGTATGATTTATCATAGGAATGCGAGATCGGATGTTTGAAATAATTGTTGAAAAATAAATGAAAAGAAGAGAAAAAAGAAATGACAAAAGAAAAAAAAAGAAAAAGAAAAAAAGGAAAAGAAAAAAAAGCATCATTGTGTTTACATTGTTGATCAAACAATTATCTTTGTTTCCGTTGTTGAATAAAAAGTGTTGTTATTTCTATTATGTTGTTGTGTGGTGGGCAATACTCACTTCTCTAGCTTCGACTCCAATTAAGGTTGAAGTTATGGGTGGTGTTTTTAACCATTTGAGATAGTGATCTAACTTAGAAACTGGGGGTGTTCACGATAAATTGTTCATTGGAGTGCCCAACGACTTTGTTTGATTTATGCCAAATCGTTTGAGTAACTCTCTTTTGTCCTTCGATTGGTTAATGAAAATTTCATCCTTTATTTATTTGATTTAGAGTATGAGAAAAAAAATTCAATTCTCTCATCAAGCTCTTATCAAGCTCTCTACTTATACATTTAACAAATTCTTGACATAAAAGTTCATTAGAAGCATAAAAAATAATATCATCTATATATATTTGAATAATTAATGAATTCTTTTTTTTAAATCTTTCTTAATAAAAAAAGTAGTATCAACTTTCCCTTCTTCAAAGCCATTTTCAAGTAAAAACACACTTAATCTATCATACCAGACTCTAAGTATTTGTTTTAAACTATACAAAGCTTTAGATAATTTAAAAATGTGTTTGGGTGTATCATGTTTTTCAAAATCCGAGGGTTGCTCATCATAAACTTTTTCTTGTATAAAACCATTTAAAAAAGTACTTTTAACATCCATTTGAAAAGGCTTAAAATCCATATGAGTTGCAAAAGGAAGAAGAAGTCTAATGGCTTTTAATCTACCTATAGGGGCAAAAGTTTCATCATGGTCTATTCTTTCTTCTTGGTTATACTCTTTAGACACTAATCTTGCCTTTTTTATAACAATATTACCTTGATCATCTATTTTATTCTTAAAACCCCATTTAGTATTAATTATAAGATGATCTCTAAGTCTAGGCATTAAATACCAAACTTTGTTTCTTTCAAATTAGTTCAACTCATTATTCATAGCTAAAATCAAATTTTCATCATCTATGGCCTCTTCAATAGTCTTAAAATTCAATCTTTGATATGAATGCAAGGTGCGATAAATTCAAGTGAGATTGAGTAGTTACCCTTTGTTGAATATATTCGATTATTTAGTTAAAGGGATGCTCCTTCTTGCTTGATTCAATTATTTGTTCATGAGACGTTTGTCCTTCATCTTCAAGTGATAATTTTTCTAAACTCTTGTTTTACCATGCATCATCAATATCAACAATCCTTTTTCTTTTAAATGGGTTAGATTAATAAAATACAACATGCATAGGTTCTTCTACTACATGAGTGCTTTTATTGAAAACTCTATATACTTTACTAGAAAAAGGAATAACCTAAGAAGATACCTTCATTTATTTTGGAAATAAATTTACCTAAACTATCTTTTGTGTTTAAAATGTAACATTTACAACCAAAAACTTTGAAATGACTAATTTTGGGTTTCTTACCATTGAAAATTTCATAGGGCCTTTTATCTATTTTATATCTTATATTCATTCTATTAATGACATGACATGCATATGCAATTGCCTCATCCAAAAATATTTAAATAAATCATAATCATTAATCATAGTTTGAACCATTTCTTATAGAGATCTATTATTTCTTTCCACTTCACCATTTTATTTAGGTGCCTTAGGTGCATAAAACTTATGTGAAATGTCATGATCATCATAAAAACATTCAAACATGTCATTGTTGAATTCGCTACCATGATCACTTCTAATAGATGCAATAGATAGTGCTTTTTAATTTTAGATTTTCTTAACAAAACTCATAAATGATTTAAATTATTCATCTTTTGTACTAAAAAACCCCATGTAAATCTACTAAAGTCATCAATAATAACAAAAGCATATGACTTACCACCTAAACTAGCTATTCTAGTAGGGTCAAACAAATCCATATGAAGTAATTCAAGAGGTCTAGAAGATGTTACTGATTTTTTACTTTGAAAAGAGTTTCTTACTTGCTTTTCTATTTGGAAAGCTCCACAAACTTTATTTTTTTCATACTTTAAGCTTAGAAGTCCTCTTGCAAGTTTTTTCGAATTCAGCTTCGATAGGAGATTCATACTTGTATGTCCAAGTCGTCTATGTCAATTCTAAACATATCCACTTAAAGAAATCAAACACTTGTTTTCAAGGTTAGTTACCTCGTGTAAATCAACAATGTATATATTTCATTCTCTTTTTCCTAAGAATACAACATATCTTAAAGACAACGCATTTATCTCTTACAAAGGAAACTTTATAATCTTTATCGCACAATTGACTTACACTCAGTAGATTATGCTTTAAACCTTCAACAAACAATACATTATCGATTAAGAGACAATTATCTTTACCAACCTTTCCAATGCCAATTACCTTACCCTTGGCATTGTCACCGAAAGTAACGGATCGTCCATTCTTACTTTTGAAATTGATGAATTGTGAAGGATCACTAGTTATGTGTCACGAGTATCCACTATCAACATACCATTTGTTTCTTCTTTTGGTGTCCTACAAAATAAGGAACAATATTGATTTAAGTACCCATCTTATCTTAGGTCCTTAAATGTTAGCAAAAAACTTGGCTTATCCTTTTAGCAGCAATAACCTTAAATCTATCACAGTTTTGAGAGAAAGGACTAAACATAAAAGTTAAAAACAAGGTTTAAAAGGTTTAAGAAAAACTGAGGCGATAGAGAGAATAAAAGATTAAGATACAAGTATAAAAAAATAAAACATATATTAACATAATGTCGGTTTACTCAAGAAAAACAATGTTAATAGAGTATTGGTTAATTGAGCCATTCCTATCGGTCGACCAATCTAAGTTAGGTCAATGGATGATATAAGTTCGGTCGACCGAACTTAAATGAGAGATAAACAACATTGTACTTTTAAAAAAAAGTTCTCTTTATTCTATATATATAACGTAAAAAAAGGCATGAATAAACAATATTTATCTAAATTTTGGAACCCAAATCATTTTTTTTCTTTGAGCATTATACCTTTTGTATTCATTTTACAAAACATTTAATTGATCATAGAAAAAATATGAAACATGATTATAACATTTACAATATAAGCAAAATAAAGGATTATAAGTTCCATATATATTTCTGTAAACATTCCTTGGTCTAAAATTATTATGAATTCTTTGAAACTTTTGTCTAGGTTGAACAAGAAACTTTTTATCGTTCACTTGACTTTAAGAAAGTTTCCTAGGTCTTGAAGCATACATGAACACACGATGTCTATATTGAGATCTACTAGATGCATTTTAAACATTTTTAGGGGAACTCTCTTCTTCTAAGTTTTTTTCTTTTACAAAAACGGTTTTGCTAAAAAAAATTCCATTGTTGTATCCTAAACCATGTTTATCGTTTCTTACTTTTTGAACACTTATTATTATTTCTAATATCTCCTTTTGCTTAGTAAATTTCACAACTGATTCCTTGATTCAAATTCTTTCTTTAAAGCTTTATTTTCATTTACTAGTTTATCATTATCTTTGTTAACCAAATCCATGTCTTTCCCAGGTTTTTCATTTTCAATTTGCACTCTTTTAATTCTACTAGAATTTTCTTATGTTTATCATGCAACTATTTATTCTTCTTGGTCAATTATTTTATATGCTCCAATATTTCTTCATAAGAGTAATCACTTTACTATTCATTTTCACTAGTATTAAAGTGAGAGGGATATACCTCGTTGTGTGCTATAAAGCACATGTTAGCCACTTTTTCTTCTTTAAAATCACTTGACTTGGACCATGCGGCTTTTAATGCTTTCTTCTTCTTTGAGTCTCTTTCCTTCTTCCATCCTTTCTTTTCTTTCTTCTCATCTTTTTCTTCTTCTTCTTATAGGTGTTGGCATTGTGATCTCAAATAGCATTTTTTACCACATTCAAAACACGTTACGTTAGATAATTCACTTTTAGAGAAAGACATATCTTTCTACGCGATGATGCATTCCTCATGAACTTCTTTAATCTTCCTGTGATAAGTGCGAGTTCCTCATTTTTGCTTTCAAGTGATAATTCTTCATTGTCTCTCTCATCCTTTTTAGATGCGTTGAAGGCTACTTTTTCCTTTTAGGCACATGTTCCTCTTTTTGAGTATTTTTCATCCTCATCTCATACGTTAATAATGAACCACTGAGTTTGTCGAGAGGGAGAGCATTGAGATCTTTTCTTGAATTTCCATCACCTTTGCTTTCCACGACTTTGGTAGAGACATGGGGATTTTCCTAACAAGCTCAACACTATAATAGGTTTTACTTAGACCTTTTAGATTTCTTATGATATTATGAAAACAAGCATACATAATGGAAATGTTTTTGTCATACAACATTAAAAAAAAGCTCATATTAATGAGTGGACATGCTTATTTTAGTTTCTTTCACTTGATTTGTGCCTTCATGAGTGATTTCTAAGATATGCCAAATATCATATGCAGTTTCACACATAAAAATCCTATTGTATTATTCTATACTTAAGTCACAATATAAAATATGCATAACCTTGTATATTAATTTCTTTTCTTCTATGTTCCATTTGTTTTCTTTCTTAAGCACTTATTCATTTCCTATAAGTTTGGTAGGCATAAGATTTTTTGGTGACATCATCATCTATAAGTCGGTATTTTCACCCATCAAATAACATCTCATCATATTTTTTCAATATAAATAATTATTTCGATCAAAGAAGGGAGTTTTATAAGGATTGTATCCTTTTAGGTTATATGAGGAAGTTACGGAATTTATAAAGTATGTCATAAGATCTTTACCTACTAATTTGTTGAAATTAAAATTTATTTAAAACCTAAAAGATGGGTGAATTAAGTGATAATTTTTTTTTTGTAAAACACAAACAACTTTATCTAAATTACAAAAACTAAACAATATTATAAGAGTAAACAAACCAGATAAAATAAGTGTGAAAAATTAAAGGAGTGTACGGAAGAAATACACCACTAATTTATACTAGTTTGAAGCGATCCACTTGTTCTTACATCTAGTTTCAATAACAACTATTGAGATAATTTTATTTAAGTTGTCAAGAGTTACAATCTTATAATTATAACCTCTATTTTATGGCTCAAGGATAATCTTTTCTCGTTCTTTTTCCAAGGTTAAAAAATAACCTCACCAAAAACAACAATAACTCAAAAATCACTTTGATATACAAGAAGCTCTTACAATAATGAGATAACTAAACACTTAGCCTTATAAAAATCACATAGCTATACTAAAAGAGCTCAAAGATACTTATAAGAAGGCTTAAAGGACTTAATTCTTGATTGACACAAGGTATAACACCTATTTATTCCCATAAGCTTGATCATTTTCCCATTGTTGCATATCTCCAACGTTCTGAAAAAATTAATTAGTTTTACCGTTGCACAATGTGACCATTGCTGATCTTACGCTTCTAATATCTTAACATTCGATAGACCAATTGGGGACGTTCGATGGACCGGTCTATTAATCTTGAGTATTTGATCAACCTATATGCTCAATTTGTTCGACTAATAATCATTCGGTCGACCATTCCTCTTGAAACGACAATAACTAAACCACCTTTAAATAGTTCAACTCTTTGCTTCATATGTACTCTTCTTTAATTCTTATTAAGATTTGGGGCTCCTTTAATGAATGCACTCAAAGTTCTTTCAAAGTACCTATCTTTACAATACACTTAAACATATCATCAGTAATATAGTTGTTTTTTCATTATCAAAATACAGTGAAATCTCCCTTGATTCAACACATGTTATATGACCGATAAGTGGTAATCGATGAATGATAGCTAACATTACGTGGATGATAGATATTTATGATTATCATTGTGTAAAACCCCTTAAATGGTTTTAACATAATGTCTTTGCCTAATAAAAACAAAAGCAGGGCCATTAGGGGTATTTAGTCGAGTGTGTCGATTGAAAGAGGAGGGAAGACGACTCAAATGCCAACATCAAAATAGAAAGAGTCGTTCTTGAGTTCAGTTCTTCTAAGATCCATTGTTCTATTTTGCATGCTCTGCTCTTAAAATGTATAGAGACTTGTGAGAGCAAATCTCATTATGTAAAGGGACCAATTATGTGGCTAGCTATTGCCAATTCCTGTATATATATATATATTTTAAATAATAAAAATAATTATTGTATTATTATTATTATTATTATAAGATCAGCAAGTCATGGATGTCTATAGTACATTGGTCATATAGTTATTTCCTATGTTAAAATACCTAAATGTAAATAGTTTACATAAAAACCAAGCTTGAATAATTCTATAGTTCTTTATTAAATGTTTAATTATGCGATCAGACCGAATTGATTATGTGATAAAAAAGTGGTATTGATTATGTGATCAATAAGCGAGAATGATAACTTTAGTTTTAATTATCAGTTACAAAATTTTTTCATTATATTGTGAGATGGTCAGCGATTGACACCTGATAATATGTGGATGATAGATTATTACGATTATCATTATGTAAAAAGAACTAAATAGTGAGGTGTTTGTAATTATTATTTCATAAAAAAACAGTATGTATATATAAAAAATAATTGCAGGTTATAATGAATAAAGCTTAGTAGACTTTCATAAATAATGCAGCTATTGGATAAGTTATTGGATTATTAGAATAATAGCCAGTTAAGTGATCAAGTTTTTTAGATTTTTTCAGTTAGGTAATCAAGTTTTCAAAATTTTCAATCGAGAAATTAACATTTAAAAAGTTAACCAATTGAATGAAAAAACTTAATGCCGTTAGTCATTGATTTAACCTAACCTAATAACCTTAATACGACTCAGTCCACCCCAATTTTTTACTTCTTTTGGTTAATTTTTTAAATGTTAATCAATTAATTAAATTTTTTTTTTAAATCTTAGTCACTTAATTGAAAATTGTAAAAAGATTAGATTAAGAACCTATTTCGAAAATTTTAATATAGATTTATCTCATAAATGAATATTTTTACATAACATTTATA
>JAOXYD010202960.1:0-21660 GCA_028565735.1 Pinacopodium congolense
ATTAAAGAAATATATGCTGTAAATATTATGTTCTTTTAATAAAGTAATAAATTGAAATTTTTAAAAAATCATAAAAATCATACAAATATTTTATTTTATAAATTAAATATTTATAATAATGAATATATGTGAGAGTAACACAAACATAATTATCATGCAAATATTATATTAATAATTATTTTAAATTGATAAATATTAAGGATGAAAATAGTTTAATTTAAGTATAATTTTATATAGTTTAAATGACTTGTTTATACTCAATTATGATTGAATCTAAATAAAATAATTTGAAACTTATTGAAATTTAAATATATTTAAACCCAATTGAGATACTAAATTTTTTTTTCTTGTATTGAATATTCAGAAGACAAATAGAATAATACTTATATTAGGTTTAAATATATTTAAATTTAAGATTTAAATGAAATTTAAATTTTAATAAGTTTTAGATTATTTTATTTAGATTTAATCAAAATTGAATATAAAAAATTATTTAAGTTATGTAAAATTATACTTAAATCAAACTATTTTAATCATAAAAAATTTATCAATTTAAAATAATAATAATATTATTATTTTTATAAATATATTTGTATTACTCTCACATATATACATTATTATATATATTGAATTTATAAAAATAAAATATTTTTATGATTTCTATTATTTTTTTAAATTTAAATTTATTACTATGTTAAAATAATACAATATTTACAGCATGTACTTTTTTAATTATTAATAATTTTATTTTAGTTATTAAAATAATTTATTAATTAGACTTAATATCATTTAGATCCTTATAGTTTGGTAAATTATTAATTAAATCCCTATAGATAGTTTGATAAACTATAAAAAAAGTCTTAAAATTTGTAAATTAATTTCACTATTAGTTCAGTACCACGTAGAATGTCTACATGATGCCATGTGGCATTGCCATTATACAAAAATAACTGAGGGATTAACGGTGAAAGTAATTTGAAATTTTATGAACTTATTTGATAGTTTTGAAACTATAAGGACCTAATTGATAGTTTATTAAATTATATTATCTATATGAGTTTAACTCTATTTTATATTATGATTTATTAGTAATCCATAAGATCAAATTCATTATTATAAAAAATCATCTAGAATATTTAGTTAACATACTATTACATGATTTTAAAATTTATTACTAATTAGAAAATGTGATTATAAAATTTTCTATTATAAATAATATATATATGTGTGTGCATATATATATATATATATATCTATATATAAGTGTTGAGTTGGTCATGGCTTTATGGGTTTGCTTATCATTAGTTAAAGAAAGGCATTACAAAACATTACAACGTCCTATTCGACAAATGATGTCTTTTCCGACTGCGAGCTCCTGAAATCATGGGCTTCTTTTATATTTGTCGAATTCTATAGTTCTTAGGGTAACACTTCTCGAGCTACTGAGAATTCGTCTTTCTAAACTTGCAAACATCATTGAAAAATTTTCCCTTCACAGATATTTTGATAATAAAGTCATAAATCCAGTATAATACAGTTTTTGTCTAAACTAGAACTCCCTTTATGCATAAGAGAAGCGCGATGATTAAGACCTTACATATATTCATGTAGGGCCGTTTGATATAATCTCTGTTTTTTTTAATCGTTGTTTTAAATTTCTATTATTATTTTAAATTTTTTATTCTTATTTTTAGTTTTATTTCCTGCTAAAAATAAAATTTTACTTTATTGAAATTTATAATAAAAATTTTTAAACAAAAATAAGTTTGATTAAAATTTGTCATCAAAATTAATTTTGTGAAGATAACTAAATAAAAAATTTGTTAAACTAAAATATTCTCTTATACCTTAAACATAAATATTAATTAATAAATTCTATATATTATTTAATGTAAACATATATTTATAAAACTTATTTATAAAACATAAAAATTAAAATTTCTTATTTATGTTCGCTGTTTATATTTTTGTAAATTTATACTCTGTATTATAAATAAAAATAAAGTAAATATATTTTTATCATTAATTTTTATATTTTAAAAATTAAAAACATAAGAAATATCGTGTAATTTTTTAAGGTGAGGTAAGGTATATACAACATAAAACATGGGTGAGTGGCAACGTGTTCAATATTGTATAAGTACCGGCTAGAAACTAGTATGAAATTAAAATATATTACACTGAATTCAAATATTGGTTGGTATCGGTCAGTACTAATCAGTATACGTAGTACCAATCAGAACCTAAAAAATATCAAAATAAAAAAATTAAAGAAAATTTTTATATTTTTACCTTTTTAAGTTTAAAATTAAGTTAAAAACTATACAATATAATATATTTATATATTATTTTATAAATTTTATAAAATTTAAAAATTAATTTATAATTTAAAAATAAATCTGATACCGATCGGTACCGGTACAGTACTATTTTTAAAATAAATTCGGTATCGGTACCGGTACAATATTCAAAACTTTGGTAATACCATGTGATTCTTCAATTATTATAATAGAGAAGGCAAGCACGTGGCCGGTGAAAAGGTATTAAAGGATAGTCCAACAATATTATTTTTCTCTTACACTAAAAAGTACATGTTCACGTTTTACATGTTTGCTAATAATTTATGAGAAACACCGTCATTTATTGAATAAACTTATTAGACAAAGAAGAAAAGAATACCCCTCAAGTGAAAGGCATGCTTCAGGTCGATTGCGCTTTGGTTTGGTCTTAGAATGAATATAATATACATACACATAAGATACTGATGTATGTTGGAAGCAATAATTATTGAAAAGGTCAGCATATCAGATGTCAGTGTCGTGAAGTAGACTAAAAAAAAAAAGAACAAATAAAGGGGACGATGGCCAAATTGCTCCTGTCACGTTACTTGGCCCACGTGCTTGCTCTTTCCATGAAAGAAAAATTGGAGTGTGCATTGACTTCAAAATCCTCATTTTCGATCGTATAACATGATTGTCAACCAATATTCCATTTCATTTGTTGTTTCGTTACATTTATTGTTTACTTTTCTTCTAACGAATGAACAAATTTCTAAACATTTGTTGATATAGTATAATTTCTAAGTACTTAAAAGGTTTTTGAGCTTAGGTTTAGGTTTAAATATTTACAAGTTCGGTTTCGTGTAATAGATTAAAAGTGCTGTCTAAGTCCATCTTTTAGGTTTTACCAGACCAAATATCGAAGTGTTCTTCGGCGCTTGGCTTGCAACAATGAATTTAATAAAACGGAGAAAAAGTAATATTGAGATAAGGTGTGAAGGTAGGAACGACATCATTTTTAATACCTCCACAAGAATTCATCTCATGTTATAATGAACGACCCTTAGGTTATCTAACCATTTGTTAGACTCTGGCCCATAGGTGTTAAGCGATATTTATCATTTGTCTCCCAAAGTTTCAATCGTAGGTTTGATTTAAGATTAGAAGTTTAAAACAGATTCGTTGGACAAAGATGGAAATGTTGTTCGGCGGTTAGACAGATCTGTTGTATCCTCGACTGTCAATCTTATAGCTATTTATGTCATTACTTCGTTAGTTGTTCGTGAGCCTGACATGGAGATGAGTTCTTGGAACTTATTGTGGAAAATGGCATACTTGAATTATTAAGGAATAAGCTTTCTTCACCCTAGGTTTGCTCCACTGCCATCGGGACTTGGATTATGACAAGAATCTATTCACGGCAAATGACTACATTGTCATCCAAAGTCATATTACATATACCCATATGGAATAAGGTTTGAGGTCTTGAGGTAACGACTAACCCTTGTTGGACATATACTTGATTCATACTTGACAAGAATGATCGACCAGTCGTTAGGAGATGATTGGTCAACTGGTTGTTTATAATGTTCAACCAACTGGGGACGCTGATCAAGATTGGACAACCAATATAAACGACTGGTCGATCATTCATCTCCTAACGACTAATTCCTTCAACTGGTCAACTTGGTTAAAGAAGTTTCAAACAATGACTAGCTTTTACTTTTGGTTTTCAACAGCTTTTTCATCTCCTAACGACTATTAAACCTATCTAACTGACTCTGTTTTAAAACTCTATAAATAAGAGTTCTATTGTATTTGGATCAAATCTTTATGCAATTTTGACCGAGCATTGAGCATTGAAAGTGATTTACATCAAGTTTTATGTGTTCTTGAGTTTCTATTATTCATTCTTTATCTTTTAAACTATGCTATTTTCAATTCATCATTTTTTACTTATTTAAGCTTTCAAGAGGTTTATTATTCATATTTTTCATTTTCAAAAGCATTAGAAACATTTTTTTATTAAATTTTAAGTGAAACATCATTAAAAGGTGTGTTTTGTGTATTCATAGGGAATTTTTAATTATGTTACTTAGTTATTGTTATATAGGTTCCTCTTTGCATTGAATAAGATTGATTAAAGATTCCTCTTTATCTTCCATAAAGAACGTTTGAATTGCTTTAGTTGTTGAATAAGTGTTGGAATTGGATTATATTGTTTGTGTTGTTGAATAAGTGTTGGAGAATGTGTTGAGTATTAACTTCGCATTGGTTACATTTTGAACTCCTTTAAGACATGTTTTTTATCAAGAAAATATTTGGGATTGATTGTGATCGAGTTATACTTAAAAAAGTAATTTTTGAGGCTTGATTTTAGGAATAAACTTTATTAAGATTGGTTTTTGAGAAAGGGTTACTCTCTCCACCCATTATAATGGAAGATTGTATTGGTTAATCTTAACCCTTAGAATTATAAGATTGTATTTGAGTTTCTCTTGACCTTTACAAAAGAAGACTGTATTTGAGTTACTGTTCATCATTTAAATAAGATTATAAAGTTGATTCCTTTGCAGAAGAAAAAGTTGTAAATATTTCTCTTGAACCTAAAGAAGATTTAAGTTAGTAAAAATTTAACACAACTATTAGAAAAGGATGTTACCTAAAGTTAGTTAACCAGGCCTCCATAAAAATATCTTTTTATTCTTCTCTCTTTATCTTTTAAATTTTATGTATATTGTGATTGTTCTTTAACTGTTTAATTTGAATTGTTAAGTTTTAATTGGCATATCATTTTCATTTAGGTTGAATTTTGGTTTAAAGATTATATATATTTGAAAAATGATTTAGGTGGCTTGGGACTTAGTTTAGAAAAAAAAAAAATTTAAGCATCTAATTTACCCCTCTCTTAGATGTCATAGGACTTACAAATAATTTCACATTCCTTTGTTTATAAGAAACAAAAAATCATAGGCCCATAAGAGAACGTACTTTTGTAAGCCCAATGAGATCAGTGTTTATCATGATTGCTTTAGGTGTGGTGTAAGGTTAGTACTTCACAAATTTTATGTTAAATTGTTATAGGAGACAAGTCTGAGCTTAGTTTAATTGTACCCTTATTCTTAGCATTTGATATTAGGCATCCTAATAGGCTATATTTAGGCAATGTTTAGCCAAGCGTAGAATTATTTAGATTTATGTATTAATTGAGGCATACAAGAAGATTTTTTAAGTATTACATATAAGTCAAATTTGACATGAGAATAAAAGTAGGAAAACCTTACAAGGGAACTCATGATTAGTAATGGGAGATCTTATTTCTTTCTTTTGAAAGATTGCAATTAATGGAGTTTCAAGCTTGCATGAAGAGATCTAAATCTCATGTCAAATGATAGCGAAGAGCCCGGTGATTTGTGATCTAATAGGGTAAGCCTCCTTTTCAAGAAGACATCACTAAGTAGCTATTATTGGATGCTAGAGTTTTAGATGAATATATGTATAGGTCCTATGAGCTTTTTAGTGCTTGCAAGTTTGCAATGTTCATACACTAATCGTATTCCCTTTTTTCTACAAATATGGATTTATCTTGTATAATTAACAATGTTAAAAAAAACTTTCACTAAGGGTAAGTTTGGTGAGTTAAGAAAGAATAGAAAGTGTGAAAAGAATGAGTCTAAATCATTCAACAAGGCTCTAGGTTGGAAAAAATAACAAATCTACTTGAGCTATAACTTAATGTATCGATAAACGTGATTCCTTTTAATGAACCAAGAAAGGTTTTAATTAAAGGTTTTAATGATGACAAAAACATGATTATTACTAGTGATTCATTTATATTGAATCTTTTAAATTATAGGTTCACAAAGGTGCATTTGAGGAAAATTGAAATGAAAATAAGTGCGTAAGAAGGCTAATTTGAGGATGGAACAAGTTCAAGGGAGTTAGATATTGTAACTGGTCTATTTAGGTAGTTTTAATTTGTTTGTACAATTGAGGTTTTAAAAACTTTAGGGGCTTAAATTTTGATCATTGCATTGCATATGATTTGAAAGTATGCATAAAATTTCCTAGATCAATATATTTTTTATTTTTTATTTTAATTGACAAGTTTTGATCATTAAAATCTTTTTAGAGAATTTTTAGAACTTAGTTAAGTAAAGTATTGAACTAAGAGATGTTCTATCTAGGTTTTGATGGTAAAAAAACATCTTTTCACTAATCGTTTTGTTGTTTTTAGTATATTAGAAAGATAGGGTTGAGAAAAGACTGAAAATGATACAAATAAGAGCCATTGGAGCAAGAACAAGTTTTGAATGAAAGATTAAGGATCAAGATAGCAAAATTGAATAGGTTGTTCTTTGTAATTTTTGCTATAAGCCTTATCTTCACTTCCTCAAGTATTTAAAGACTGAAATCATGGATATAGATATTTTGCATATAAGTTACATAATTAAGAAGAAATATTTTGAGGAATTATTTAAATAAACATCTTGATGCATTAAAATTTTTTGGAAATTTTGTATAAAATGTGTGTGACTTAAGGTTTATGAAAAATTATAATTTAGATATGTTTTGAGGAAATTTGGATGTGTTAGAAAGTGTTAAAAGTGTTAAACATCAATTTTTGGAGAGATTAGTCGACCAATGTCAGGGTTAGTGATCAACTAGTAGGTGTTTTATGCAAAGACTGGTTGACTAATGTGGTCAAAGTGATCGACCAACAGGACTAAATGGTTGACCAATGGGTGAAAAATCTATGTACTAACGACTAATTTTTAATGGGAAAATGAGTGTTTAATGATTTTTATTTCATACTAATAGTTACAAACGATTAATTGGAGGCTTTTCACCTATAAATATGTGTAAGAATGTATGTAATATATCCAAGTGAAATATAGTGAGTAAAAAAGAAAGTATTATTATGATGTTTGCAATCATTTTGAGTTTGTTGAGACACTGTTCAAAACACCAAGGTTGATTCAGGATGATCATTTTTTAGTGTATTTTTGGTGTAGGTTATTGAATTGAGACTGTAAGGTTGCTCTTCACCATAAAAAGATTGTTATACAAGAGTTAGTCTTCACCAATGAAAAAGACTAATTTAATGAAGTTTCCAACAAGTGATCAAAGAATGGATGTAAGTCTATAAATTTATTTGCCTTTCTCTTCCTTATCCTTTCACTTTTTGAATTATTTTTAATTCAAGTTATACTATAATATTAATTGAATTATATTATTGTATTTCATTTTTTATAAGAGCAAATTATTTGATGATGTAAAAAAATTAGAAAATTTAGAATAACTTAATTTACCCTCCACCCTCCCTAGGTGCTATTCAGGGTCAACATAAAGAATGGTTTGAGTAGTATGAAAAACTTTATACAGGTTTAGAAGTTTGAAAAAGTTTATAAATTTTCTTAGGTCAAGACTATTTTTTTTTTTTCAGTTAAGGGTTTTTGTATTCAAATTCACTTTAGGAAAGTTTTGAAACTTGCTGAATTGGTTTTTATGCAAAGGAATTGGTTTTAGGTGTTGGGAAAGGTTGGAAAACTTTTCAAAAAGTTGGAAAATTAGTCTAAAGAAGCATTGGTCAACCAATACTGAAGAACAGTCGATTAGTTGGTGATTGATAAGTATATTGGTCAATCAATCTAGTAAGTGATTGACCAACACACACCTTTTCAAACTATGTTTATAACTCATTATAGGCTCATGAAAGAGAAACAAAAACAAGATTTATATGAACAAGAGATCTAGTAATAAGAAGAAGGAAAAGGATTGAATAGAGAACTTTTGAACATTTGGCAATCTTAGATGGGATAATATCTAGTGCTACCTAATGATAGATTAATACACCTTGTCTATCCATATCAACTAGTTTTTTTCTTATGTCTAATGATTTTTAAGTTATAGTAATGGTTAGGAAGTGTTTCTAATAGGTTTTTGAGGTTGATAAAGCTATAAATACATGGTTACAAGATTGATGAAGGGGTTAATAAGTCCTAGGATGGTTAAATGAGTTTATAAGCTTTAAAGCAAAGTTTTGTGAATGTTGAGTTTGTTTTTAAGGAAAGTAAGTTATTAGTGTCTTCATTCATTAAGACCTTTGAGCATTGTAACTATTAAGTGGGATATTTAAGTTGTATACTTTTAGTTTGGGGTTTGATTTTGTTAGGTTACTTTTCATTATTTGAAAATAAGATTTTATTGGGTTACTCTTTACCTATGTAAATTAAAATTATTGTGGGTTATTCTTCAACCTTATAAAGTAAGATTATTATGCATTTTTATTTACCTTAAAGGAAAATTTTGTAAGGTTTCTCTCTATCTCATTAAAAGATAATTGTAAAGGTTTTTCTTCACCCTTTTAAAAAAATTGTTTATAGTGAAATTTTTAACAAGTTGTTAGAGAGAGAACGTAAGCTAAAGGTTATATTCAAATCACTATAAAATCAGTTTCCAATTTCTGTTTGCATTCTTTACCTTAAACAACATCGTATTTGTGATTGATTTTGAATCTTATTGAATTATATTTGTACCATCATCATCATCATCATTTTAGGTTAAATTGTGATTAAGAACTTTCATCTGTCGTAAAATCAGTTTTAGGTTTAAGCTTAGAAATATTTAAACATCTAATTCATTCCCTCCTCCTTAGGTGCCATTTAGGGTTAATAATTGATATGAGAGCTAGTCTCACTTCTTGCATATAGTTTCTAACAAAAATAATGAGTAAATTTCTCAATGACACATTTTGACAGTCAATGCATAAACAAATCCCCTTTGTTTAATGGAAATAATTATTTATATTAAAAAACTAGGATGAGATTTTTTTAATGGCCAAAAGCATAGATTTATGGGATATTGTTTCTAATCAACCCTTTATTCCCACTAAAGTAGTAAATAATCAAAGAATCCATAAATTAGAAAAAGAATGGGATGCTTATGAAAAGAGATTAATATCTCTATATTTCCATGCATATTTAGTTTTGTGTATTAGAAAAAAATGCATTTAATAAAGTTTCAATATGTAAATCAATTAATGAGATTTGGTGTAGATTGGAGATTATTTATGAATTCACTAATCAAATTAAAGAAGATAAGAATGGGCATTTAGAAGAAGACATGGCAAACATATGCCTTATAGTCAATGGCAAGGATGAGGTGTCCTTTTCCTCAAATTTTAATAGTAATAATGATAATTGTGATATTGATTAATAATGATGATGATAATTGTAATGATGATCTTACATATGATGAAATAGTTGAATGTTTAGAAATTATGAGTTTGAAAAGAAAGAAAATTTATGTCTAACATTACGTAATTTTAAAGCAATTAGAAGAATGCATGTATAAGAATAAAAAATTGAAGTGTGAATTCTGTGACAAGGTGTAGTCTAGGAGTGCAAATGTTACCATTAATAATGTGTATGATTTAGTACATGAGAATGAGGCATTGAAAAAGAATATCAATACTCTCAAAGAATCTTTGTCAAATTCCCTCAAGGGAGTGAAAAATTAAATAGCATGCTATGAGTACAAAAGAGCTCAAATGATAGGTAAGGAATTGGTTTTACTTATAGGACTATACTATCCAACATCAAGACAATTTTTGTGAAAGAAAAGTCTTTGCATGAAGAAGCCACACCTAGGAAAAAATGTGAACATATCGCATTACCTAAACGGAAATTTTATACATTTATGTATGGCTATAAATCTAAATTTAAAGTACAAAGTCATCAAGGTAAGAATAGGTACAACTTTTATGCAATTAAAAATCTCACTCTCATTCATCTATGTCCCATGGTGTGCATAATGGCATTATACATGCTCACACTTCCTAGATGTAACCTCATTTATTTAGATCCCATGCTAGATAAAATGGTATGATAAATACATATACTCACACTATATGCTAGAGCACAATTATAGGAACATAAAATCCCAAACGCACACATTTAGAACTCCTATGAGACAAAATGGCATGATTAATTTTCATAATCCATACATAGCTAGATATAATCACAGATATATACATCAAAGTTCTCACTATTATCCTATGAGAGCATATTATGAAAGAAAACCTTAAAATGCATATATGTACAAAAATTATAAGAATAATCATCATTTATAAAATGCTAATAAGACATGTTATTTTTATGGAAATTATGGTCATATTGAAAATTTTTTTTTTTTTAAACAAATATGGTTAAGTAAACCCTTAAGAATATGGTTTTAGAAATGATTAAGAACTAACCTTTAGGGACCCAAATTAATATGGGCTCTTAGAATGTGTTGATCTTTATCATGTAGTTCAATTAAATAGATGTTAAGTAAGAAAACAACAAGTGGTATCTTTAAGAAATAAGTGAAAAAAAGGAAAATCACTAAGAGCGCTCACATAGGCTAACCAAGTAAGCATATAATTGAACCAAGTGAGGAAGTAAATGAAGTAATAATTGATGATTCATAAAGAAGGTATACAATTATTTTTATATTGATAATATCTGAGAACTTTGGCTAGACATATATTTTAGAGTAGAAAGCATTATTACATATGTCTAGGGGAAGCCATTACATAAGTAGATATAATGATTTTTGCAATTAATATTATTTTTTAAAATTAGTGCATAATTTGAAAATTTTTTAGGATTTATTTTCCCTTATGTGATCAGATATTTTTATAGTGTATAAATTTAGGGGTGATATATCTATTAGTATCTTTCAAGTTCTAGTGCATGTTTTTAAGGAAGAAGTTTAGTGATGTTAGATGTTTTGTATAGGGAGAATTACTATTTGAATGTTGTTTGTGATATATAAATTGTGTTTATGTCATTTGATATATGTTTTTTTATGTATGATATGTATTTAGATCCTCTTCATACTTTATTGCTTCTTGATGCATAAATAAAAGGGGGAGAGAATTAACGATATATTTTTACATGATTTAAAGAAAATAAGAAATCTTATAAACTTATGTGAATATACTTTTTGATGATGTCAAAAAGGAGGAGAGATAGGTGATATTAAGGGGAGAGATATGAGATACAAAAACTATTGATCCTTATGAGATACTTAAGAGAAGGATGCATTAGGTGATATTAAAATTTTCTAATTTAATTAAGCCTAATTAAAAAAATCCCCATAAATAACTACACAGAAGCTTAACAAATAATTGAAGTGTATAAGTTCAAATAATATAATAAATAATAATATGATGGATATAAAGTAACTTGAAAAATTAAAAGAGATAGAAAGAGAAAGAAAAAATCAAATTCATAGTAATTCGGTGTCAACTCCACACTTATGTCCATTCCTCAACATTTTATTGGAAATTTCACTAATTCAAATGTCTCTTACAACTCCATTTTTCAATGGGAATTAAGATAACTCTTACAACAACAACTCATCTTTTCAATAAGTTTAAGTATAATCCTTATAATATTTTTATCTCACACCTTTACAACCTAAAAAATACACTTTACAAGTTTTCAACTTGACAAATACAAGCTTTTAAAGTGGCTCACATTCTCACTTGAATGAATCTAACAAAATTACACTTGAAATTATACTAAAACTTACCTAAACTTCACAAACAAACACAAATAAGCATCTCAAATCACTTTTATACTTGTTTCACTACACATAGATACTAACAATCATGTAAGACATCTATTTATAGTGAAAACTTGATCTACTAGCCGTTTTCAATTGTTAGACAATGTTAAAATTCATTTATTTATTTACTTATTAAGAAATAGTCGTTGGTTCTTGTATCTCTTATTGAACAACTAGCTTAAATGTAGCAGTTAACCATTGATTGATCGACCAATGCATCCCCTTCAGTCGAATAATCCTTAAAAATCACGCGTACTAGTCAATTAAATCACACATACTAATTAACTAGTGACCAGTTGACCAATCCCTTTATAAACTGGTTTTTTTTACCTCACATACAAATATAGCCAAATTATCTAAAAACAATTCCTAGCCCTTCCAACCACTTTCTAACACTTTTTTTTCTACTTTTAACACACTTTAATACATTTTTAAATATTAACAAATTCTAATACATTTTTAAATACCTTTTCATTTAATTTCTAACATATTTAGCCACTCTAATACATTCATACAACTTAATCTCTTTTTTCACATAAGTTTTAGCACATTCACACACATTCACTCAATCCATCCTTAAAGCCAATCCCAACATTTTTAATACTTTATTTCATGTATAATTTAACACATACATCACACTAATTCGCTAAAAAAATTTTAGTGTATCAAGAGGATCTTTAAAAATTGTTTTCTCACAACTCTTCTTGATTATATATTAATAAGTGTGTTTTAGAATATGTTGCTAGGTTATTTTTTGGTGTTTTAAGTGTTGTTTGTGTGTTTTAAATTGAGTCAGTAGGAACTTTTGCATCCTTTTCATTATCTGTTAGGTGTTTGAGTGTTTTGTTGTATTTTTTAGTGTTTGAAGGCAAAATATGAACTTATTTGAGAAATGAGTTGATGAACTTTGATGTTTGGATATCTATGTAACAAACGAGATCCAAACTAGCATAAGTTTTTGTACTGTGAATTCGGTGATGCATTTGGTTCCTTTAAAGAGCTTGGATTACTATGAAATTTTATAGAGTGCTAGAAAAATATGTGAGAAGCCTACATATTAACTTTCATGACATGTGGAGGTTTGTAGATGAAGATATAGGAAAAATAACCAGCAGAGGTCGAAGATGAAAAATCTGATATGGCGGGAGGATGTGGCAAAACGTGTGTAAGACGTGTTTTTATGATTTTTTGGACATAAGAAGACATGAGGAACCCTAGAATCCACACATTTGACCCTAGGGAGCATCCAATACAAAAATAGAGAGTTTTGGAAGAGGAAAAATGTGTGGAAAATCAAGAAGAAAGAAGATAATTAAGATTCAACAAGTGCTGTCTAGATTTTCCAGCAAAGGGGGTTCACTATCTTCACTAGTTCATCCTTCTTTTACTTTCCTTTTGATGTTTAATTTGAATACTCCTTGTTTGAACATGATTATGGATGTCTAAATCTATTTTATGTATTGCTCTTGAATTGTTTATCCAACTTTTACTATGTTGGTTTAATGCATAGTTGCTTATGTTAATTATTAAGCTTATAATCACTTCGAATTGAGGGATTGTTTTGATTTATTTGAGTTAGAGTGCGCAATGAGAGTTGATAGCTTAACGAACCTACAATCAATTAATTAATAAGTGATTAAAGAGAGATTTTAATTATGTGGTAATTGTTCTTAAGTTTGCTTCAAATCCAATTGCATTATTTAAGAGTAGTGTTGTGAACCGAGATGTTACAATTCAACTTTTAGGTAGTTCATTGGGATTAATTGGTTAGATCTTGAGAGAGGGTAATCAATTATTAGATATCCAGAATTAAACACAATTAAATCAATAAGGTAAAAGGAAGATAAATAAAAATAGAACAATCCTTAAGTCTCAACTATTGAGTATTTGTTGTGTTTTACTTTCTTCTGAGATTTAATTCGTCGATTTTGTTAATTTAGTTTAATTTTCAGTTTCTATATCTTTTGTTTAACTTAAACAAAGTGCAATTCCAATTGTTAGGTTTCTAGAATCAATTCTGGTGGGATCGATATTAGTTATACTGTAAGTTATGAGTTGCATACTTACAGTGTAGCTAAAACTAGCAAATAAGTTTTTAGTATTATTACCGGGGATTGTTATTTTAGCATCTTGTTCTATTTGAATTATTTTGATTTAAGGATTTTTAATATTTTTCTTGTGTGATTGCAGGTGCATGAACACAAGAGTGATGAGAAGTTCTAGTAAGTTAGAGGACGTTAAATTTTTAGATATCACTAAGCATGAAAGAGAACTTAGACGAGTAAAGCCCTAAGAAGGAATTGTCAAAACAGTGGCAAAAGAAAGAAATCTAGGAGAGCAGTAGAGAACTCTCATGAACTTTATGGGACCTGGTTTTACACTAACGAACAAGGTATTACAAGACCACCAATATAGGCCAAAAATTTTGATATCAAGCAGGGGTTATTAAATATGTTATAGACAAACGTACAATTTTATGGCTTAGCTAATGAAGATTTGAATGCTCATCTGTCCATCTTTTTAAAAATCTAAGATAAATTTAGATACAATGGGTTATTAGAAGGCATTGCAAGGATAAGGCTATTCCCATTCATATTGAAGGATCGAGTTAAGACTTGGTTAAATTCTCTAAATCCTGAGAACGTCATTACTTGGGACTAATTCGCTAAAAACATTTTAAGGTATCAAGAGGATCTTTAAAAATTGTTTTCACACAACTCTTATTGATTATGTATTAATAAGCGTGTTACAGAATATGTTGCTAGGTTATTTTTTGGTGTTTTAAGTGTTATTTGTGCGTTCTAAATTGAGTTAGTAAGAACTTTTACATCCTTTTCATTATATTTTACTTGGGACTAATTCGCTAAAAACATTTTAGGGTATCAAGAGGATCTTAAAAATTGTTTGCACACAACTCTTCTTGATTATGTATTAATAAGTGTGTTACAGAATATGTTGCTAGGTTGTTTTTTGGTGTTTTACGTGTTGTTTGTGTGTTCTAAATTGAGTTTGTAAGAACTTTTGCATCCTTTTCATTATCTTTTAGGTGTTTGATTGCTTCTTTGTATTGTTTAGTATTTGAAGGCAAAATATGAACTTATTTGAAAAATGAGTTGATGTACTTTGATGTTTGGATGTGTATGTAACAAACGAGACCCAAACTAGCCTAAATTTTTGTATTGTGAATTCGGTGATGCATTTGGTGCCTTTAAAGAGCTTGGATTACTATGAAATTTTATAAAGAGCTAGAACAATATGTGAGAAGCCTACATATTAACTTTCATGACATTTTGAGATTTTTAAATGAAGATATAGGAAAAATATCCAGTAGAGGTTAAAGATGAAAAATTTGATGTGACGTGAGGATGTGGCAAAACATGTATAAGACGTGTTTTTATGATTTTTTGGACATAAGAAGACATGAGCAATCCTAGTAGCCACACTTCTGACCCTAGGGAGCATCTAATATAAAAATAGAGGGTTTTGGAAGAGGAAAAACGTGTGGAAACTCAAGAAGAAGGAAGACAATTCAGATTTAACAAGTGTTGTCTCGATTTTCCAGCAAAGGGGGATTCACCATCTTCATTAGTTCATCATTCTTTTACTTTCCTTTTGATGTTTAATTTGAATACTCCTTGTTTGAACATGAATACAGATTTCTAAATCTATTTTATGGATTATTCTTGAATTGTTCACCTAACTTTTACTATATTGATTTAATGCATAGTTGTTTATGTTAATTGTTAAGCTTATAATCACTTCGAATTGAGGGATTATTTTGATTTATTTGAGCTAGGGTGTGTAACGAGAGTTGATAGCTTAACAAACCTACAATCAATTGATTAATAAGTGATTAAATAAAGATTTTAATTATGTG
Source organism: Pinacopodium congolense (assembly GCA_028565735.1). NCBI lineage: Eukaryota > Viridiplantae > Streptophyta > Magnoliopsida > Malpighiales > Erythroxylaceae > Pinacopodium > Pinacopodium congolense. The sequence continues at coordinate 15,775 of JAOXYD010202960.1, forward strand.
TTAATTGTTCTTAGGATTGCTTCAAATCCAATTGCATTATTTAGGAGTAGTGTTGTGAACCGAGAGGTTACAATTCAACTTTTAGGTAATTCATTGGGATTAATTGGTTAGATCAGAGAGGGTAATCAACTATTAGATATCTAAGATCAAACACAATTAAATCAAATAAGGTAAAAGGAAGATAAATAAGAATAGAACAATCCTTAAGTCTTCACTATTTAGTATCTGTTGTGTTTTACTTTCTTCTGAGATTTAATTCGATGAGTTTGTTAATTTAGTTTAATTATCAGTTTTTATACCTTTTGTTTACCTTAAAGAAAGTTCAATTCCAATTTTTAGGTGTCTAGAATCAATTCTCATAGGATTGATATCATATATACTATAAGTTACGACATGTATACTTACAGTGTAGCTAAAATTAGCAAATAAGTTTTTAGTGTCGTTGCTGAGGTTTGTTATTTTAGCGTCTTGTTATATTTAGATTATTTTGATTTAAGGATTTTTTATACTTTTCTTGTGTGATTTCAGGTGAATGAATACAAGAGTGACGAGAAGTTCTAGTAAGTTAGAGGACGTTAATTTTCAGATATCACTAAGCGTGAAAGAGAACTTAGACGAGTAAAGCGTTAAAAAGGAATTGTCAAAACAATGGCAGAAGAAAGAAATCGAGGAGAGCAGCAGAGAACTCTCACTGACTTTATGAGACCTGGTTTTATGCTAACGAGCAAGGTATTACAAGACCACCAATATAGGCTAATAATTTCGAGATCAAGCCGAGGTTGTTGAATATGTTGTAGACAAACGCACAATTTTATGGCTTGGAAAATGAAGATTTGAGTGCTCACCTGCCCAAATTTTTAAAAATCTGTGATAAATTTATATACAATAGGTTATTAGAAGACATTGCAAGGATGAGGCTATTCCCATTCATTTTCAAGGATTGAGCTAAAGGTTGGTTAAATTCTCTAAATCTTGAGAACATCATTACCTGGGATCGGCTAGTACATAATCTTTTTGATCAAGTACTTTCCACTGATTAAGACCAATAGAATCATCAAGGAGATAATAAAATTTTAACAAAGTGAACGTGAGTCTTTGTATGAGGCATGGGAAAGGTTCAAGGAGTTGCGAAGGAGTTGCCCCCTACCATAATCTATTAAGGGAATTTCTACTGCAAACATTTTATAACGGAGTGACTACACATACATGAGGTACTATAAATGCACTAACTGGTAGATCTATGATGTGAAAGACGATAGATGCAGCTCATGACTTGATAGAAGATATGGAAAATAAGAGTTGCTTGTAGAGTACAGAAAGGAATAAGCAATCATCTCTTAAGAAGCATAAGGGTGTTATTACCATGAATTCGGTGACTATCTTATAAGCTCAGATGTCAGCATTGGCCAAACAATTGAATAGCTTGTAGGCTACTTCATCTCAGTCATTGAAAGCAGTATAACATGAGTGTGAATTATGTGGTCAAAAGAGTCATATAACTACAGAGTGCTTCTTAATGACTAATAGTGATATAGAAAAGGTGAATACATGGGAGCATCGCAATGGATATTAGATAATAACCCTTACTCTAGTACTTTATAATTTGGAGTGGAAGAACCACCCAAATTTTTCTTGGACTAACAATCAGGTGGCAATATGAGAGAATAAGGGTTACTAAGCTTTCAAAAAGATAGGCTTGAAGTACTAGAATCAAAGATGGATAAGTTTATTGATGTACTCAACTCAAAGTTTAATAGCCAAGAAGAGAGTTAGAAGAGGGTGGAAGTAAAATTCGGTCAAATTGTAAGTAATCATGCCTCTTCCATTTTTAATTTAGATATTCAAGTTGGGTAACTAGCAAATGCATTATTTACGAGAAGTTGCGAGAGTCTTCTAACCAATAAAGAATCCAATCCAAGGGAGCAGTTAAAGGCTATCAAAATTATAACAGGAAAAGAACTAGAGGAGCCATTAAAGATGGCTGGAAGCTTCAAGGAGGAAAGACAAGAGAAAGAATAAGAAAAAGAGGAGAAGAAGCCTTATATGCTACCGTCGCCGTATAAACCTAAGATTCCTTTTTCACAAAGGCTTAAGAAGAACCTAACGGATGTACGGTTCTCCAAGTTTTAGGATAAACTGAAGAGGTTACAGGTTAACTTCACATTTGTGGAAGCACTAGAGAACATGCCTAAGTACTCCAATTTTCTCAAAGATATCTTATCGAACAAGTGGACTTGAGAAGACAATCAAACAGTGTCTTTAATAGAGAGCTGCAGCTCTATCATCACTATTCATATACCATCCAAGTTACAAGATCTAGGAAGTTTCACTATACCTTATATTGTTGGTAACTTGAAATTTTGTAAGTGTTTATGTGATTTAGGAGCAAGTATCAATCTTATGCGTTTCTCAATTTTCAAGAAATTGGAGCTAGGAGAGCCTACATCCATACTTATACAGTTGGCAGATCAATTCATAAAAAAGCCATTTGGTGTGGTGGAAGATGTGTTTATTAGTGTGGAAAAATTCTTTATTCCAGTAGATTTCATGGTGCTTGATTTTGAGGAAGACATGATCTGTTTATTACTTTTAAGAAGATCATTTATGAACATCAAAAGAGTATTAATTTATGTACATAAAGGGAAGCTGGTGTTGAGGATTGAGGATGAACCAGTAAAATTTAGCATAAGCAATGCCTTGAAAATTTTAGTGAAAGGAAGGGGTTGCATAAAATAAAGGTGGTGGCAAATCGTGTAAAGGAGTAAGAAGTGAATCGCGTGTAAGAAGTTAGGATTAAAGTTATTGAAGAAGTTGAGAAGGAGCACGAGTTAGGTGCGAGATTGAGCCAAGAACGTTTAATACGAACGAAGACTCCTATTCCATTCTCCTTAGTGAAACCACTCATACTCGCATTACACTCCTTACTTCTATGTTTGAAGCATACCTTTTTAGGTGAGAACAAAATTATCCTTCCTACAAAAATGACTTTACAAAAAGTAGAAAGGGTAAGTAATGTGAGAAAGAAGAAGCTTCGAGTAAGGTTGAAGTTGATTCCAAGTAAACTCAACTCTCAGTAGAGCGAACCATTTAAAGATACTTCAAATTGAAAACATGAGGCTCTTGGGTTGGAATGCTTTGAAAGAAAAATATTCATGATGAACGGGCATCATGGTAAGTTATACCTTGGAGAATTTTTACCAAAAGAAAAAGACGTATTTTCTTTTCCTTCTCTTATTCCTAAATTAGCATGTCTTTATTCGTAGTTAGGTTAATTTTTAATTTGTGTGTTTAATTGAGTTTTTGACTTTAAATATATATGTATTTGTAAAAAAAATTTAGTGTTTAAAAAAATTCAAAAAAAATTCTATTATTTTTACAAAAAATTTGTATTTAAAATTTAAAAAAATTTAAAAATTAAAAAATTGATTTGCAAAAAAAAGAGAAAAAATGAAACACAAACAGGCTTTGCTATAGTAACAAAATGTCGTTATAGCGATGAAGCGACAGCGTCCATGCATGTGTCCATCGCTTGCATGCATGCAAGAGTCCTAGCGACCTGGCATTAATTTTTTTCATTCAATTTTATTATTTTTATTTATTTATTATTTAATTTGTTATTTAATTTGTAATTATTTTTGGGCTATTAATCTTTATTTTTTATTATTGTTTTTGTTTTTTTCTATTTGGCCATTCCATTAATTTTTAATTTTTTAATCGTTTTTCATTTCTTTTCAGGTCACATGGAATAGAATAAATTCTCTCAAGCCATGCCTATACATGACTTCAATTCTCATGGTAGTTTTTTTCTTTTCCCTCTTTTACAATTTATGTACATTATTTATTTTGATCCTCAAAATTCAGGACAATTTGAGTTTAAGTGTGGGGAAGGGGTTTGGTTGCATTCTTTTTAAGTCATTATAAAAACGTGGTCATGCATTTCATCATATAGTTTACATATGTCAATAGTTTGAGATTGATAGGCATAATGTTCCAATTAAATGTGGGGAAGTAGAACTTTTAGTATTGTTTGCATTTTGCATGGCATTTGCACTTAGGGCATTGTAATGTGTGTTATACCATGAAATTCTATCATTATAGTTGGAATAAGATTGAATTGTGTGCTTGAAATTGAATTAAGCTGTTTGAGTAGAAGGTGTACCATACTAATTGATTAAAGTAATTGGTTGCATAAACTTGGTTAGAAATTGATAATTGAGTGATTAGGTAATGTGTGGAAGCATGATAGATTTTCATATGAGCCCATGTAAGGAATTGAGACTATATGACTCCCTTTCAAAGTCATTTCATTTTCTTTTTTGTGTGTGATACTCCCCTAAGGAAGTTACCTTTAAAACTTACTCTAAACCAGTTTGAAACTACTAGATGTATGCTATATGGAAAGGATTAAGGCCTTCTTTGCTTTTAACACCTAGGCTTAAATGACCCACCTGATTTATTATTCATTATACCCCCATATGAGCCTTTAACTTTTTTATTTCTTGAAGTAAACACCTTATATCAAAAACCCAAAAACTCCATTAGCCTTACCAAATCATAAGTCTAATGAAGTGTTAAGTGAGCATTAGTTTAGGACTTTTTGTTTACATTTTATTCTGAAATGATTTGAGAGGTACTTTAACTCATGTTTTGCATTGTAAATAGTTTCTGCTATTGTTTTCTTATTATTGAAAAAATAAAAAAAAGGAAAAAAGAAGAAGAAGAAGAAGAAAATAATCAAATATAGTAGCAATAAGTAGTAATGAGTAGTTAGTTGTATTCGCATGCATATCTTAGAAGTTATATTTGGTTGTCCTATTTACACTTAGTGATTTATAAAAACTTGTGAGAAACACTTTAACCTTTTTTATTTACCTTAACCCAAGTCGTATTACAACAATGAACAAAATTCCTTTTGAACCATGATAACATGTAATCTATGTGGAAGGAAATTGATGAATTTGCAAGCTTATGATAGTGTGGTCTCCTAGAGGGAGTCTTAAGTGAAACACTTGAATGAAATGAGTGAATATCGTGAGAAAATTTTATCTTGAATTTATGCTTATCTTTGATCGATGTTATTGTAAGTTGAGTTTATTTATGTGTACTGATGAAAACTAATTATGATGTATGTAGTAGCTTAAGATTCGAGTGGCCAAAGTTTGAAAGATTGTATGCACTTGATTTTGTGAAAATGAACTAATAGAATGTAATGGATGCGTTTAATTTTTTTGAGGACAAGTAAATGTTTAAGCATGGGGAAGTTGATAAGTATATTTCAGAATATGTTTCTAGGTTGTTTTTAGGTATTTTATGTATTTTTTGTGAGTTTTAAACCAAGATAGTAGGAACTTTTGCATCCTTTTCATTATATTTTAGGTATTTGATTATTTCTTGGTGTTGTTTAGTTTTTTAGGGAAAAATATTAACTTATTTTCAGAATTGGTTGATGCACTTTGATGTTTGAATATACAAGTAAAAAATGAAGCTTATGGCAACACTAGATTTGGTACAACTGATTTTCAGAAGGAATTAGATAAATTTATAGAGCTCTAAATGTTATGAAATTATACAGGGTTCTCTACCAACATGTGAGAAGTCTACATATCAAATTTCATGACATTTGGAGGTTTATAGATGAAGATATAGCAAAATATCGAGTAGAGGTCAAAGCTAAAAAATCTAATGTGTGGGATGACGTGGAAAAACATCTGCAATATGTCTTTTATGATTTTTTGGACATAAGAAGACATGACGAACCCTAATAGCCACAATTATGACCTTAGGGAACATCCAAGACAAAAATATAGGTTTTGGAAGAGGAACAACATGTAGAAACTCAAGAACAAGAAGGACAATCAAGATTCAATAAGTGTTGTCTAGATTTTC
>JAOXYD010202969.1:0-21659 GCA_028565735.1 Pinacopodium congolense
TAGTATTGTATTTATCGGACTCCTTTGTAAAATAGTGTACTGTTCTAAGTGTGGGCTTGTAATACGGCTATGGACCGTGCTGAACTGATATGAATCTATTATGTTTGTTTTAAATATCTGTTTTTTCTCTCTTTTGGCTTTTTTTTATTTATGGTATGTTAGGCTTGCTATTGGGCCAGTAGGCCTTGGGTCTACTGTTCTTTTAGCGTCGGTCACGGCCCAAAGTTGGGGATGTGACAAAATGGATTAGCCTAAACGTCAAATCAAATGCTACCTCTAAGTTTAGGTACTTGGTGAGTCGACGTGAACTCCCAAATAATAAATTTACTTAACTAAATCTAACTATGTAATTGGGGGAAGTTAAGGTCAATTCTACAGAGAGCTAGTATGTACTGCTATTTCTAATTTTGTAAAGAAAAACAAAAATAAAAACCCCTAGACGCAAAGAGAAAATAACTAAGACACAATAAAAACTACAAAAAGGCAAACACAGAGCAAAACACAATAAACGAATAACAATAACAAAGAAATGGGTCAGAGGTATTTTTAAGATTCTAGGATAACTATTGATCATTGAATTTAATTAAAAGTTCTCAAACCCTCAATTCCTCTAACTTAGGTAAATTTAACAAGTTCTAGAAATGCCCCTATCTTCACTATAAACTACAACATGCTCTCTAAATTTAATAGTGAAGACGCATTAGGTGCTAAGGAATGACTAACTTAGGCCACTAACTCACAAGTTCGGAAAGTGTGACCTAAAGAAATGAAAGCCTAGATTAATTGGTTAAGTATCCTAACAAGTCCAACTAATTTATTGCTACTTTTTCAAATTCAATAAGGACAATTATGTATCACATGCTCAATCCTAGCATTTAAATTAGAAAATTACCTAAAGGATGATCAAGCTTAAAGATAATACCTAATTCATAACATTTAACTAAAGTTCCAAACCAACCTAGCCTAAAACACTAAATCATTCAAAGTTACATCCATTCTCACAATTGATTATCCCTTTATCCTTCCTATACCTTCAAACCCTTAAAGAAAGTAACCACATAAATTAACCAAAAAAAAGACTAAAAAAACAAACCATACGTAATTAAATTGAAATTTTAAAACACCAAATGAAAAACATGATTCAATACTTAAACTAACAAAAATATAAATAAACTAAGCTATTAAGTAATTAAATAAAATCTAATTCAACAAAAATCATTAACCTTTGTCTTATAGCTAACCATAGCATGTAGTTTGCCTTAGGGATTCTATATCTACACCAAACCAGTTTGTACCATCCTATCTTATCCCCGTCACCCTTGAATAATGTCTTATAAGAGTTCCTACAAAAGCATTTAGAAGAGGTCAACTTTTATATCAATATGCCCTTCTTTAATAAATCTGGGTAGTAGCTAGGAAGCAAAGGCTTCATAGCATCCATCATCTCTAAGTCCAACACCGAAGTAGCCCCCTGAACAATCTTACACACCTTAGAAATTAAAGGTAGGATGTTCTTAAAGGTGTTCATTTAGAATTTAGCATTAGAAGATGTGAATTGGTCCAATTATCAAACCAAAAGAAAGTGTTCTCTCCATTATTAACCTTATAAACTATGGGAGCCCTCATCTTGTCCCTTACCCCTAACATTTGCTTAATACTCCAAGAATTGGGGCTATTAAGGTTGATATCCCATATATTCAGGTTCTTATGAACTAAGCATGCTTCCACTTCTCCTATACCTTATCCTTATGCAATCTTTAAATCCGTTAAGCCAAACTCACCTTGGTAGCAAGACTAATAGATATAACTCCTAAGCCTCCAAGCTCTTTAAGTATGTAAACATCTTACCATTTAACCTTATTATTGGCATGATTAAACACATCCTTACTCCAACTATAGTTCCTTAAAGTCATATCAATGGCCTTAATTAGTTGCTTAGCTAGAACAATATGGGAAGACCAATATACATGCATGCTAGAAACTATGAAGATGACAAGTTGTGCTCTTCCATCTAAGGACAAATGTTAATTGCACTAACTGCATATCCTTGTCTAAATTCTTTCTATAATCATCTCATAATCCCTATAAAAAGGTTTAAAGGAAAATGATAGGTAAACCAAGGTACTTGATAGGAAGAAAATAACTTGAAAAACCTATTATATGCTTTGGCTCATTCAATACTATCCTAGAAAAATTAAAAATAATTAGTTGGCACTTTTCCAGATTGATCACTAAACCTAAACGACCTACATAAGTATTTAGGGACTCCATCAGTAGCCTAACTGAAGCTTTATTAGCCCTACAAAAGAGCATTAAATCATCTATAAAAGTGAAGTTGAACCTGTGAAGGTTTTTTGCATTTGCTATGAAAATTGAATCTGCCCCCATGATCAATTTTATGTTGGATCAGCTTGGTCAATTTCTCAATACAAAAGATGAAAACCTAAATTGATAAGGGGTCCCTTTGCCTAAATCTCCTCTGTCCTTGAAAGTATAAGGAAGATTCTCCATTAACTAACATAACATAGGAAGTAGTTATAAGGCATTGCATCAACTAATTGAATTAGAAAGCTAAAGACATTTAACATCTCCTGTATAAATAAACAACCTACTGCACCATAAGCCTCATAAAAAATCAATTTTAAGTATATAATTCTTAGCAACCCTCCTCCTGCCATAGTCTTTGAAAAGCTTTTATGCCAAAAGAATGCTATCACCTCTATTCCTTATTTAAATGAAAGCTACCTGTAACAGATTGATAAGTTGCTCCAACACAGCTTTCAGCCTATTTACAATAATTTTTTATATGACTTGTATGTAGTGTTACAATATGATATTAGTATATAGTCCTTAAGTCCTATGAACAAGGTAAATAAAAATCTTGTTTATCTCCTTCAACAATCTACCAGTTTGGAAAAATTCTTGGACAATTTTGACAATTTAATTTCTTAACAAATTCTATGAAGATTGAAAGAAGAACGCATTGAATCCATTAGGTCCAGTGGCTTTATTAGGATTAAATTGCCTCATAATTGCTCAATTTCTATATAAATCACCTCTTTATGATTGAAATCAGGTATGTATTAGAGACGTTAAGAGAAATGAATGTGTTTAAAGGCATTATAGTATTATACCTCATATGATGCCTTCCAAGTATGCTTTGAAAGTAATCATATGCCTCCCTTCTTAGATCATCTTAAGCTCTTAAAATCTATCCTTTTGGAGTCAATAAGTTGTACAATATTATTCCTATTCCTTCTTCCAAAAATAGACTTGTAAAAGTAGGCTGCATTGCAATCCTCATCCTTCAACCAAATGGTTTTAGCTTTCTGCCTTAGTATATAGAAATGAAACTATAAGATATTGGTATAAGTGCTTAGTAATTTTGTCTCTTTAACCTTCAAGTTAGCATCCCAAGGGTTAATATTTACCATGGTTTGGCAGTGGCTCAACTCCTATCTAGCCTACTGAATAGCTTGCCTATCAATAAACTAATGTCCCCTAGCAAGCAGCTTCAATTGTTGTTTAACTTTAGCAAGCTTCTTAATTAGTTTATATTGGTTAAAGCCCTGGATTTTCTCCTTTATATAAGACTCCATGATGCCATTAGACTCTTCAAACTTAGTAAAATGATTAAAAACCCATAAGGGGTATGTTTTTAAGATGCATCTAAGAGGTTGTGAATTTTAATAGGACTATAGTTAGAAATGAGAGGCTGATTAACAATAGCTTTGCTAAGTTGAATTGGTCCATCCACTTATCATTCACCAATGCCCTATCAACCTTCCTCATAAGTATATATGAACCACTTTGCTTATTATACCAAGTGAAGAAGCTGCTCTCAAAGTTAAAGTCATTCAAGCCAACTCAAGAAGCACAATTATTGAAGTTAGTAGAAGCATCAAGGCTATCATTTTTAGCCTCAATTTCTTCTAATTTAAGAGTGCAATTGAAGTCACTTATGACTAACTAAGATACATTCATACTTGATTCAATAGTCTACAAATGCTACCAAAGATAATTCCTTTGAAATTCCAAATTAGAAGCATAAGTAATAGAGACACAAACCTCCTGCCCACTTGAATTAAGAACCAGCCTTAAATGTATCATTTGATCACTCATATTACTATACTTTAAAGTATATAAGCAAGGGTTAAAGCTAACAAGATTCTACCATTATAGTGATGTTGATGATTAGCCAAAATTCGCCAAGTTTTATTAATAAACTAAGGAGTTTCAGCTTTCAAATTGGTTTCCAAAAGACCAACTAACCAAAGTTTGGTTTCACTAAAATAGTCAGTCACAACTTATTGTTTATTTAGGCTATTAATGCCATTATTATTCCATACAATAATAGACATAATTAATGGTAGAGGTAGAATAGTTTACCTTAGCTTTCTTAGCTGATCACCTCCTAGGAACTTTTACAAAAATAGCTTCCTTCTCCTTAATAGAGGACTTAGGATTGCTCACTTGCACACTTGAGTTTCTATCCAAATTAACCTCTTCTATACTTGAAACTTCATTAGGATTGACTTTTTGTGTTATCAACACCCTCCATAGAATCAATTTGATAAGGTTTACCCTTTAATTCATTCCCTTGAGTCATGATAGGTTGAGAGATAGTAGGCTATATATTACTTATCTCCAGCTATACAACACTACTAGTCTCTAACACTTCCATTTGGAAAACTTGCTCTTTAAGGCTTTCATTATCAACATTATGATTAGTAGTGAGTTCCATTAGCCCTTCATAATCACCCTTTTGAAACACACTTCCAATAGGTTTACTTACCTTATGTTTCTTAAGTTGAGGTTTCTAAATATAAGTGACCTCTAAAGTTTCATGTATTAACCCCACCTCCTCTCCAATCCTTATGATTGGAATACAAGTAAGAAGAGCTTTAACACACGAGATCTCCACACAAATTATAGAAAATTAGAGCCTTTAGAGGTTGGCTATATGCTTATCCATGAACAATGGCTTACCAATAAAACTAGCCAAGTGACTAAGACTAATAGTTGTACAGAACTATATAGGAATATTATGAATGTGCAGCCAAATAGGAATGTGTTTCTATCTTAATTCCTCAAGTTTCATACATGGCTTCCATTATAGAAGGAAGAGAGGTATTCTATAAACATGCTAAGGTCTGGCTATAGCCTCCTTCTTCATATTATGTTAAGATGAAAACCTAAAAACATATAAGTACCGGTCATTCAAAACCACCTCCATAAGTCCTCATTTCTTTAAATTCTCTATAACTCATGCTTTTATAAATGCAAAGGCAATTCTCTTATCATAAAAGAAACCTATTAGGTTGGTATTCCTTTAAGGCTAGTACTTTATCATCCAGCACCATCTTTTAAGACCTGGACAAGAGGCATGACATATTGAGTTCCATCAATGGTGCTAGGAGGAATGTATGCAAGTTTAGAGTTGTCTAAATGAGCATCTCTAACAATTTGGCTCCAAATCTTCCTCATCATGCTAAAAACTGGAGAGGGGGCTGCCATTCTCTGTTGAATGAGGGTTTTGGGAAGTAATAGGGGTGGTAAAAGCCATGGAAGAAGTGGAGAAAGGTTAAAATTCAAGAGAAGAAAGGTGGAAAAAATTTCTAAAAAAGGAAGGAGAGAAAAGAAGGTGCAACTGAAAATGAAAATGTTACTCCAAAAGAAAAGTTTGACCAAACCTTCAAAAAAGGGCAGATCTTAAAAGAGATAATGAGAATAAGGCTAGAGGAAGATGAAGAGGTGAGGATGAAGGTCTAAGAATTTCTAAAAAAAAAGGTTCCAAGTTGAAAAAGAAGTTAGCCAAATTCAGAAAGAAGGAGAAGGTAGGAAAGCAAAGAAAAGAAAGCTAAGAGAAAGAAGGTAAATGAACGCACAAGAAGAAAGGCAAGATATGAGGTGAATTTAGGAGGGAAAATGAGCTGAAATCATCCCAACACCCCTTAATAAATTCAACATCCTAGTGAGAAGGAGGAGCATCTCTCTCATAAACCATTAATCTTTTCTTTATTATGACGTACCTAAATAAATTTGTATTAGTTGTTAGCATACTCTAACAACCTATATTTCCTTACTTCGTTAATAACCAAGTGAAGCTATTTGAATTATTTCTCTTACCAATCAATAACCTTAAACAAGTTCATAGGATTTAATTTATCAATAGCTCTAAACACTAGAAAGACTACCAATTCTAACTAATAAACACACAAGCTCAATTCTTTTAAATTAGATCGTATATTCCCATAATATAAATGTTATTTTACCACTAATATTAGAACCTTCAAATTATAACTTTGAATGTTTAATTGACAATTTATTATTGTGATAATTTAACAATAGACCTCTTACACAATAAATCAAAAGAACAATTTTATTCAACTAAGAAAATATATGCCAACAATCCAAATAACACATTATATCAATTCGACCTCACAATTCTCTAAGAATCAACTTCAATTGTCCTTTGACTAGAGAGAAATAAATTAGTAGCTTATAAATGAAAAGAAATAATAAAATGATAAATAAAACCACTACTAAGTAAGGAATGAGAATGATAATTGGAATGTAGCTTTTTGACCTTTCTTCATTCTCATCTCCTTTTTGCTTAAATCCCTTTTAAGAGTGTTTTTAATAGATCTAGATCTCTTGTTATGTGAGTTGTGAAGGTTAAGCAGGTTTTTTTTTTTTACCCTTAATATTTCTCTTCCATATTTTAGTCCTTTTCTTTAAAATTTCCCATCAAGTCTCAATTTTTTTTTTTTTGGGTAGAAGAATGGCATTGGCAAAAGGATGTTGTTTTCATGGCCGTTGTTCTTCTATTTACGATTGGGAGCTAAACATCAATAATTGGAGATCACAATGACATCATTATAAACCCACATTTTTCTTTTGATTTTTTCTCATACATAAAACGATAATCCCTTAAATTTAAATGACATTATTGTTGATCCACATTTTACTTCTTTCTTCTTACCCCACAATCTGCTTCTTTAACCTAAAGTATACTTGAATCTCAACCAAAGAAACCTTTCTAACTTCAACTTTTCAATTTCTCATGTAAAACATATAAGATAATCAAAATCAAAGATTTAAGAACTTTCAATTGCTAATAATTAGGGAAATATTGTAAATTATATAAATAACGTACACCAATACAGTATAATGTAAATTAATTAATGAGATGAGTAAAAACAGTAGGTGAATAATATTCTTGAAACATATACTAAGGAAAATTTGATAATAAGTGAGGGTGAACTTGGATTTAAGACTTGTTCTTTTACAAACTTCTCTAAATAATTAAAAAAACATTTTCAATAGTATTACTTTTTTAGGTAAAAATTTAATTTTAAATCCTAGTGTTTACATTAAATTTTAATTTAATCCATAACATTTTTTAGAGTTTAGATTATACTTTAACATTATAAAAACTCCTCCATCTGACTTTTAACTAGGGAAATTTTTAATACTATTAAATTTTCATTAATTAATTTTATACTTGCCATTTAAATTATTTTAAGTCTGTCAATATAAAATGGTGAATCCCACTTTCTTCTTTCTTTATAAAAAAATTAAGGGTTAAAGTAGGCAAAAGGTGTAATTTACTCTCTAAAATTTTGGAAAAGGCTTAATTTACCCTTCATATTATTTAATGAATCATTTTAAGCCGCAATATTTGTAAAATGGTTTAGTTTTCTTCGTAACAATTGAAAATGATGCAAATTTCCGCATAAACACTAAGTCCATTAACTTTCTATTAGTCGATTGTTAGATATGTATATATAGCATGTTAACATGGCAACCATGGAGTTTATATTTAATGATGACATGGATTTTTCAAAAAAAGAAAAAGACATTACATGACTCGAACCAAACCAACTCAAACTAACCTTACACAAATCCAAATTCCTAGCTCCAATTACCCTAAATTCTACAAAGTATTAGATTAAAGAATCACCTCTTAAACTCCTTCTTAAATTTAGGCCTCTTAGTCATCTATCTACTAGAAAATCAAAAATCACAACTTTCTCTTATCTTAAATTGTTTCTACATAAACAAACTCTTTCAAGGTACAAGTTTTCCTCTAGATCCTTAATCTTTTATATTTGTTTTGCACTGGCATTTTATTAACAAATAAAAATGTTGATAAAAAGCAATACAAAATAAAATGGGTCATTTAGATTCCTATTTTCTTATATGTATCTTATTACTTACTCCTACATAGCTTAGGTCTAACTTCTTCCCATTCACTTTAGATAATTAGGCTACGTGGATTTCAATATTGCTTCTTTTCCTTAAGACTATTTTTAAAACATATATGTGTTTATTTAAATATACAAATAATTAATTCTATATTTAAAATAATTTGCCTTTGTATTAATTGAGTCGAATCCTTTGAATTGTTTGATATCATCATTTTTATTAAATACCTTGGAATATCCTTTAAACAAGTTGATGAGTGTATATATATAGACATGTGATTAGAAGAAGCTCCATTTATGGTCCTGCATATATGTATTCATGTGACTATAAGAGATCAATTTTTGATCTCATAGTATTGTCATACATCTACGTCATTATTTGTACACTGTTAAGTCAATGGTATAAACTCAAACCAAAAGCTAAGTCGAGAGATGAGGGTAACTATGTGATTGAAAGACTTTAAAATATTTTTTATTTTGTACATAGGAAAAATTTTGCACCATTAGAACTAGAATAATATGCACCAAAATTATTTAACTTATTTAGCATTCAATTTGAATTTAATGTTACTTGAATTTTGTTTCCATGTACATTTAAGACAAGAATAAATGGTCTAATTTACGTTAGATTCTCTTGATAGTATAGCAATAGATGAAGTAGTTACTATTTTAATATGGCTTGATGTATGACATATGGCAAATATTGTTGATGAGAATGAAGCTATTGGAGTTAGGAATGATAAAGATGTGGGAGAGGAGAATGATGCGGGAGATGCAAATATAAAATGTGGTTTTGATGTAAACACAAATGAAGTTGAAGTTAACGAAGGAAATGTTTAGAAAAAAATTATAGATGGTTATGACTTGGGCCTTGACATTAATGATGATGTTGATCATGGTACTTACAAAGGTCTTTTAGATCACTGAACTTTATCGTAAATCGTGTCTACCTTTATATGGCAATCTCGCTTAGGTCCACTTAAGTAAGACACAATCTTCTCACATGAATATAGTCAAACAAATCCGTTAGCCCTTAAATACTTCATGTGCGTACTCGTGTTTAATTATTTCACTTACACACTCGAAAATCACACATGTAAAATAAGAGAAAAGAAAGCAATAAGAGAGAATATATGGTCAAAACCAACCTTTCATTAACTCTCACAAAATGTCAACAAAAGGAATAAACTACCTTTTCTCAAAGCAATTTACAAGAACTCCCTACTCGATGCCCTTATTAGAAAACTCCCACAAAAGCTCTCATATTTTTAGGTTGTCTCTCCTTTGAGCGAATTACTAAATGATTAAATGAGGCTATAATGAGCTATTTATAAGCACTCTTGCTTGAAAAGTAAGTACAAGATAACTATGACTTTCAAATTCTAGTGTATCTCAATAACTAAGACCACTTCACCCGGATTAATAAGAAAGCATCTCCTTCCTCATAAGATTCTTCTAATTGGCTATATTACATCATAATCTAACAAGATACAGATTACATGCCAACTTGCAAGATTGCATTCTCATCTTTGAAGATCTCGACTATCTTCAGATGATTCTCCCACATGGTCTTTATCTCCTAGATTTAATGTTTATCCTATGTGATATTCAAGCTGATCTTGTCACATCATCATATGCCACACAATTTACAATTGTCACATTACTACTGATGTGTTTTATAAGTTATCAAGGCCTATTAGCACAAAGGTCCCTCAATGTACACTTATGGATAAGTCCATATTCTATTATCAAACTTATTCATGGTGTAGTCTTGTCACTCCATGACTAATTATAAGTCACAATCTGAGTTATTATAAAACCTCAAAGATTTTACATACCTTCAACCTAAGTCACCGAAGTCAAGTGTTTGCACGTGCTCTATTACTCACTTGCCTTCACACATTCTCGTGCACTCTTGCAAGGTCTCACATGGTTTCACGCATTCTCACGTATCCTTAACTCTCACATGCCTTAGTTCTCCAACTGTGTGTGACTTCGCATCCAAATTTCATGTCTCATCTAATATTTCCGCCAATGCACACTTACATGTGTCCACGAGTATTGAATCTTGCCTACTCTCGAGATCTTCACTGATACATCTTGCACCGCTCACCTAATTAATAAGTTTCTCTAGCTTTACTCACCTACTTGCAAAACTTTGCCTTATTCCCTCTTTAACACGCCTTCCTCATACCAACTTGCATGCCAAGCATTGGCCAAGGATCACTAACACTTGCACTATGCCACAACTTAGACTTAAGGGTCTAACAGTACACTATACATTGACTCATCATACATTAAGGGTTTCTTGGATAATGATGAATATCCCAGTGGTGAAGATTCATATATGGCTTTAAGGGGACCTAGTCAAGATCAAAGAAATGTTCATGATGATGTTCCCATATAATGACAATTAGATATAATTTTTGATAATGTAGTTCAATTTCAAGAGGCTACTACTGAGTACGTAATTACAATAGGGTGTGATTTGAAGTTCAAAAGGAATTAAGATGAAAGGATTAGATACTATCGTAGCGATGTATGTTGATTTGAATTATTCATTTCATATGACATGAGAGATAGAAACTTGAAGCTAAAAAAACATAAACTAGAAAACAAGTGCAATTTAACCAATAAGCTAAAGCTAGTTAACTATAATTACATAATTAACATTTCAAAGAAAATATCCTTGATAAGTGAGCATTAAAATAAAAAAAGTTAAAGAATGTCAGTTAATACCTACATGTGAATGTATGTAAGATGGAAAGTTTTAAAAGCGAAGGAAATGGATAATCATAAGCTTTATGGTTATATTAGTAAGTTGAAAGAAATGAATACAGGTTCTATAGTGCAGCTTCAACTCAAAAGGATTAGATAAGAAAACATATTGCACTTTAAGAGGATGTATGTGTTTTTTTTATGTTATAAAAAAAGGTAGAGAACATTAAAACCTATAATTGGCATAGATAGTTTTTTCTTAAAGACAAAGTGTCAAGTAAGTACCATAGTATTGATGGCAACTATGGCATGTATCTTATTGAAAAGACAGTTGATGAGGTCAAGAATTCTTCATTTAATAATTGGCTATTAACATAAGTGCATATCAATTTTCTTTGCTTTTATTGTAATTAACTTTGATTCCATTTTTGTATAAATTAGATAATGATTTTATAGTGTCTAATATGTAGTAATGAATTATGTCTTTCATAATGAATTCATTCTTTGCTATGCCAACATGAGTTTGTTAGCTTTTATTGACATTTTATTTTGTCATGAAACTGCATATGCATGTTCTTTAGTAAACTGCACATACACATACCACTGTAGCTCCACATTTCATGTTTTTAGAACTAATGACACATAAATTCATCTAAGCGCATCTCAAGTAGGAGCAAAAGAAATAATGGTAATACTTGAGTATGCACATTACAGTCTTAACATGAGTACTCGAGTTTGTATACATATTGAATTCTACATATCTAATTTACAATCTCCATCAATGACATTACAATCTTTATATGAGTATTTAAATTTTTTAAAGCTTTTAATCAAGCAGTTAAATGTTAAGAATCCAGTTTGTTAAAGTCCATAAGCTTTTGATATAGTGGTAGAAGGGATGCTAAGAACAATCCTATTATATTACTAGTCCCAATATATAACCCTAATAAGGTGAGCAGTTTATTTATAAAGTATTCCTAATATATTCATTCCTAAATATCTCGACCAGCACATCATTCAACTAAGAACAATCCCTTCACACCATTGTTTGTAAGAACCTTAGACTTCTACATATCATACCTCTAACAGGTAACAATCAATATAAAATGTACATAAAAACCTAAGAATAAATTAATTTTGTATATTTCATCAAGTTGTTCATTCTTATTCTTATGATTTACTATAATTTTGTAATTTATCATCAATATATTCAACAAATTTGATGCAGGAAACAAATCCTCATAAGTAAAATAAAATTTTACTGTACTCAAAGATAGCACATTAACACTTTAAGATTGATGCTACATAATGAAAGAGCAATGCACCATTTATGTAATTGAGATGTAAAGGAATATTCCAAACATTCGTGCTTTTGAGGCCTTAAATCATGAAAGACAAGTCTTAGAATAAAAGATTTTTTTAGGTGAGATAATCATCAATCATTTCCTTTTCTTTCATTATTAAATAAACCAAAGGGACATATTCATTATACCTAGAGAAGTTGCCAGCATAACCAACTTTTCTACTAGCCTTGGACAAGAACAAATTGCATAAAAGATATTGAAGGAAATGAAATGACTTTAAGAGCTTTCAAGCATTCCCAAGCCTTAACGAGATTGGTAGTAGTTATGCCATCCACTCCTATATGTGTACCATGCTTCACATCAGATAGATGTCTTATCTCCATTTATGTTCCTATCTCTTCTTCTCTTCTTCTTTATAGATTAGAGTTCCACAAAAATAATTTTTTTAAAAAAAATGAACTTGAACATGCAAATACATGTTGAGTTTTTTTTCTTAGAGCAATGGAAAATTGTTGTGATGATGTATTAATAAAAAAAGCACAAAAGCGAAAAAAAAAGAAAGAAAGAGAAGAAGAAGGCAAAAGGAAAGAAAGGTTTATTCATCACGTGATTAGGCAAGGTATGAAAAAAAAAAAGGGAAGCCTTATCTTGTAAGGAAATAAAAGTACAATCCTACATAAAATAAGAAAAGAGTAAGGTCATAAGAGAACCTTATATTCATTAAATTTATATGTTAAATTCAATTATCATGGAATTCATATGACACGAGATCTTCATCTAGTATTCACATGATTATTTTGAAATGAAGAAGAATAACAAGAGTTATCTTGAAAGAGAAATAAGATAATTTCATAAAAAAGAAAGAATAATACTTTTATTCTCTTACTTCTGTTCATATGATTATTCACAGTCATCATTATCTTATCCTTCCTATACTCTTGTTCTCTTTTTTGTTTCTATTTACAATTAAATCAATAAATAAAAATTATTGTTGATATCTATATGACACCTAAGAGGGGTGATGAATTAGGTGACGCTAAAATTTTTCTTTGCATCTGATTATGAATTTCCCTCCTAATATAATGCGAAATATAAAATAATATATTAAACAATATAATAATATGGTTTGAGTTAAAGTAAACTTGAAAATAAATAATGATGGCAAGAGATGCATAAATTAATTTTATAGTAGTTTGATGTATAACCCACACATACGTTCACTCTCCAATACCTTATTAGAAATTTTGCTAACATTATCTTCTTCAATAAGTGAAGATCAATCCTTATATAATCATTTTCTTTTTCACTGGATAAAAGTAACCCTTACACTTTTAATCCCACAATCACACTACCCAAAAACTACACTTTAAAAGTTCTCACTTGACCAACCTAAAGTTTTTAAGGGATCTCACAAACACATCAATTGATGTATGCACCAAACTTTATATAACAACACTAAAACACTTTTAAAAAACACCTAAATGATTTCTCTATTCACTTGTACTTCGGTTAGATGTCTAATACATACTCTAACACACCTATTTATATGTGAAAATCAGTCTACTAACCACTTATTAGCCATTTATACTCGTTATTTTAATTTGTTTTTTACCATTGAAACTAGTCGTTAGAACTCGATTCTTGCACCTATTGGTCAACCACTTGAATGCCCTAGTTGACCAATTATTGATTGACTGGTCTAACTTACTAGTCAAATAGTTCTAACAAAAATAACACATTGTTCTACCATTCCAACACATTGGATTAGTCAATCACTTCTAGTTAACCACTCCATATAAAAACTAGTTATTCACAAAATTCACATATTCTAACACATGTAACTAACCCCAACCCCAAAACATATCCTAACATATTTGAACACTCCGTTTTCACAAAATTTAAAACACATATACCCACAAAGACACTCTCGTGCGCACGTGCACTACACTTTAAACTAGTTCTCTATAACATTTTAATGTTTCAAAATTATCATTTAAAACTTTCCCCATATAATTTCTCTTAATTATGCAACCTATATGCATAAACACTAAAGATGAATGCATTATGCATAATTTAAAACATGAAAACACTTTGAGATGACTAAGACAAGAATACAATAAAAATTACAAGATATAAACTATTTAAAAACACTATCTTGATCTTGATACTTCTCTTTAATTTTTGGTTCTGCATGAACTCCCCTTAAGCTTCAAAGATCAAACTTGTATTTTTAAAACGTTTTTTTCTTTAAGACTATCTTTTGAAAACATTAAACATAATAAACTCATTAATAACAAGATCGTTTTGTCATTATCAAGACCTAGGTAAAACCTCTCTTGGTTTAATAATTTCTCCTTCTTAATGATGTCAAAACTATGTGATATTATGAAAGCATAAAGACAAAACAAATATAAAAAAAATTTCTAATACCACTTAAACTCTCTCAATACCACTTATAAAGTCTCTCCCTCTTTATATAGTAACAAAGGCAACAAGATAATCTCATTCTATTCAAAACTTAATATCATCACAACTCAAACTCATTATTTCAATATCATCATATATCCAAAACCATTTTAAAAACTCAAAAGAGATAAGCATCATTAAAACTTAAACTCCCCCTCAGTTCATCAAAGTTCAAAGCTCTCCTTAAATTCAATCATCAAAACTCTTCAAATATCAAACTTCCATTAAATAATTGCAATTAGTATCATATAATTCTCCCTCTCTTTTCAAAAACATTAAAGAGGTAAACATAAAAATACAAACAAATATCATAATTTCCAATTCATACATAAGGAGAGAAAGAAAGACAATATGAACATAAACCTCCAAAAAGGAGAAGTTAATATCATAGAGATAATAATATCTAAAAATGTATCAAGCATCTCAAATACATCAAGTGTCAAATATTATAATATTATATCTAAAATATATTAAAATATACAAGTCATCAAAATACTCTTGCTATAAAAAATACTAAACTATAAAAAAAAACACTCAAATCAATGATCCAAAGGTAGAAGACGAGAGCAAATATCATGAAGAAACATAAAAAAAAATTGATGTATTGTAAAGCCTCAAAGCACAACAACCTCACCACAAAGAAGAGTAATATTAGACTACGTATGGACAAGAGATGATGTAATGAAATTAGGAGGAGGTTTAGAGGATGTAACCCGATCACCAATGGAAATAGAGTAAGTTGACATGTCATCATCAACACCAAGGTGCATAAGTAGGGGGATGGATGACTATTTTCACTGATGAGATTGAGTCATTCAATTATTAACAATTTGATAGCCTACACTACTTGAAGTAGATTGGTCCAAGACAGATTAAAACTCAAACTCATCTTCCATGGAAGGAATATAATAAGGAGGAATACAAAAATATTGAAAAATATGATCAAGAATGAGGGAATAGGAGATCTTTTGGTTTTTCTTCTTAGTCTGGACAAATGAATCATGTTATGTAGAATGAAATTTCCTAAATGAAGGTTCTCCCCCTTCATCAAAGTAGAGAGAAACTAAAGTTCATCTAAGCCTAAAAAAGTAAAGTGAATACTCTAGGAAAGGAAGATGCATTTGATGAAAAGATGGTAGAAGCAAAGGATTGCATTAAGTTCTCTCACATCATTTAATTTTTGGGTTATGCCCTCTTTACTAAGTAGCTTTAAAATGATTTTTACTTAGATAGATAAAATGAGATGACCTATTATGTTTGAACAAATAATGGTAATAGGATTACTCTTGTCGTATACTAATACCTAAGTTTTATTTATTAGATCCCTATAGATATAGATAAAGACTACTTGAACTTTAGGAATAATGTGATATTCATCACCTACTTGATGCTCTTTAAGGTTGCAAATGAAAAAATTCTAGCACTTGTGAAACTGATTCTAGTAAGAAGAGTAAGCAAAAGTTTCCACTATTGAGCTATGAACAAATGGAATAGACCATATTACTTGAATTGATTTAAACATGAGGGGGGAATGAGGTAGTTTGCATGAAGTTCTCTAGTTTTATAGTTAAGGAATTGACGAAAATCGATATCAAAGTTCTCATCCTCATGTGGGGT
The DNA here is from genome assembly GCA_028565735.1 of Pinacopodium congolense. Classification (NCBI taxonomy): domain Eukaryota; kingdom Viridiplantae; phylum Streptophyta; class Magnoliopsida; order Malpighiales; family Erythroxylaceae; genus Pinacopodium; species Pinacopodium congolense. The sequence goes on from JAOXYD010202969.1 coordinate 16,316, forward strand.
TTTTAATCTCTTAGTTCGATATGAATTACCACCTCTAGTCCTAACCAAGATGAAATACTTTTAGAAAAGAAACCTAAAGAAATCCAAGGAAACTCTAGAAGTTGAATTTGAAATTTTGTGATAAAGATAGACTTAGGACCCTAAAAATACTCTACGAGTGAGATTTTTTCACGAGTATCAATAGTAAATTGTCTGTAGCACAACTTGTGTAAAATATATTTCTGTGATCCAAGGACAACTATCTTAAACCTTAATTAATTCTAAGTTTGTATATACATAAACATTAAATCAAAACCTAGTATGTCTAAGTTGTAAACAAAAGTGCATCACCAAAAACTATACAATTTATAAAATTGAAAGTTGGAAAGGATCAAATTAGCTACCAATTACACTTTTGAGAAGTAAATTTATGAAATAGTTCTCAATTTATCAAAATTTTTAAAAAAGGCCCCAAATCCTAAAATCCTAAATTAGGGAAAATCAAAATTGAGAATAAAGAGATTTAATTGAAGGTTTAAATAACTCAATTTTACTTTCAATTTCATGAAAATAAATATAATTTTGAAAATTTTCAAGGAATTATATCGAAAATTGAAAAACCTTGATTCTAAAAAATTTGAAATTAATACAATCTGAATGCATTCCTATTAAGTTAGGCTTATATAATGCTTATAAATAATTAATTGAGCCTTAATTAATAACCAATTGTATGAGAGATGTGCGAAAAATCAAAATCCCTAAATTTGTAGAGGTTAAGGTTTTTCCCAAAGTAGATATTAACTTAAATGTATCAAAATGGTTTAGGTAAAGGGAACTAGATGTGAAGGGGTCACCATCACCCTTGTCTTGCTTGAAAGCAACATTTTTACTGAAAAGCAGAGGAAAGTTGCTGAAAAATAAAATGATGAAAACTTAGGAAATTTCTAATTACTTGAGATTTCTAACAATTGGATTGAAAAAAATCCAATTGTTAAAGGGACAAGAAGGCCATAAATGAGGGATCTAACTCAAAATTGTGAGGCTTTATTGAGATAAAAAGATTTTGGAAAGAGAAGATGAGAAGCATGAATAAATAGAGGAGATGGAATGAGAGAAGGTAAAATTTTAATCGATTAATTAATCAATCCTAGCTATTAATGGACCATCTACTAATAAACTATTATAGGCATTGGTCTACCATTCAATGGTTATCCAATCTATTTACTAGTTAACCAACATGCATTAAAAATGCACATTTTTTCCAAATTCTTTCTAAACGATATAATTTAACACTTAACACATAATAATCACTAAAATTTTTCCTCAAATCAAATTGAACTTATCATTCAAGACTCAAAAAACATTGAAATCATTCACATAATCAAATATTACTCAATTTGATGATTCAAAACATCAAGTATCAATTAATTTCAATAGAAACATTTAATATAGCTTCACCAAGTCAAATATGTACCTTCTTTTTACATATCATAATAGGGGTGTATTATATATATTTTTATGATATGATTTAACATGTTTTCACGCTTATCTTGATGAGAACTAGCCTAATTTATATATGTGTTTGATGAAAATGCAAGTTCATGCTCAATTTAGAAGTTTTTTATTAAAATGACAAAGTGTAGATGATTTTTCCAAAAGATCAACTATTGCTTTTAACAGCACCATTGATGTCCATTTGAACCACTATTATAGTGAATCAGAATAATAATGCAATCCTTTGATGGTGCCATTGAAGAGTGAGTAAACCACCTTTAAAGATCACTTCGTAGACAGATGGATAATAGAGGTTATAAATGGCATTAATTAGCAATTTCAAGGGTCATTTTAGTATCTAGAGATGTGTTCCATTATGAGTGCCAAAAAATAAACTAGACAATTCATCCCCAAACTCACCTAAACCTAGTCTAACCATATACAAGCATATTTTAAAGCAGAAGCTTTTTACAATCTTTAGCATTATTTTTCATATAGTTTAGGTTTTCCCTTTAGTTTTCTTTCAATATGTGCAATAAAGATATCGAGAGTGTTTTTCAAGGTTCTAAACAGTGGATCAAAGGATTGGAGCTAGGATTACGGTTAGGATAGGTCATTTTGAGTTTTTTTTACTCTTAATTTCTTTTGTACCTTAACTATTATTGTTTTTATCAATAAATATGTGTATCATGATTCTATCTTTGTGTTTATTACTTAATATAAGTGATTAAATTGTTTAATAGTTAAAGAGAGATAAATAGATGGATTGATTGAGTTATAATTGTTGATTTGCATGCTAATCTTTGTTTATTTGAATTATTAATCATCTATAATAGATTTACCATCTAAAGTAGAGTCATAAATAATTAGGGATCCAAAAAATGAATTAGTTATTGGAAAAATAGTTAAACAATACATTTTAAATCACTGAATGACCAAATATTAGTTAATTATAAGGGTTTTAATTCTATAAAAAGGTCTTATGATTAAACTTCTTGAACTTTAAACATATTACCTAAGTTTATTAAATGATCAAATAATATAATAAGGCCAATAGAGATAAGATATTATCTTAACCATAACTATGTTAAAGATACCACAGATCTAGCCATAAAATAATTTCTAGACTTAATAAAACCATTAGACTTGAACCTTTAGCTATACGTTAGATATTAATAAACCTTTAATTGCATCTTATGATCTTTTACATAAATTAAATAGTTTTAGTTAATTTAGTAGTTAAATTTAGTTTATCAAATTTTAATTGGATTTTCTAGATAATCAAATAATGGTTAACTTAGTAATTACAATAGACCTTCATAGGAGGATATATGGACTCAATTTAGAATCCATTATATTACTTGTGATAGATATACTTGTCTAGAGTTTGTATTAGGTTTAGATTGATTAAAATTAAAATGTAAGAAGACCGTGTTCTCTTAAGTTATGTCTTAGTTGTAAATGTATTTTGTTCAAGAGTTCTATGTACATATTCATCATTTAAATCTTCTCTTTTACAAATGTTGATTTATTAGTTGATGATGAATTCTCATAGGTGTTTCTTAAATCATATCTATCATTTGAAAACTTTTATGCACCTAATATGGATTCGAATATTTCCATATATTTAGTAAATTTGGATAGTGACTCTTTAATGGATTCTACCTCTCTTTTCAAGGATGCCTTCTCATTTATCAAGTTTTACCTATCATCCTTATCTACATTTTTTAATTCTAAATCATGTTTTAGCTTCTCATTCTCTAACTTACATGCATCTTATAATTTCAAAGTTTCTTTACACTTAATGGATAATTTCTTCCTATCCTTAGTAAAAATTTCACATAGTCAACTAATTCATATAAAATAATTATCAGAATTATTTTCCTTATAAGAATTAAAAAAAAAAAATGGTACCTCATCATTTTCTATGAAACACACATGTTCCACTCTTCTTCACCCTCAGATTCACTACTGTCATCCCATGTGGTAGCTTTTAGGGCCTTCTTTTTCTTGTCTTCCTTTTTCTCCTTTTTGTCATTTCTTTTATAAATGGGCATTATGACCTTATATGGTCGGTTTCTTTGCATTCAAAACAAGTTATATAGTTAACTTATTCTTATATATGTACTTACCTTCTTTTGAGTCCCTTCTCATAGAGCTCTTCTTCTTTAGGAACTTCTAGAAGCTCCTTAAGAGTAATGTTGTCTTCTTATCATCACTTCCTCTTGTGGAGGTTTTATCATCACTATACTCTTCTCTTGATGCCTTGAATGTTTTGTTCCTTTTCTTTTGGATGATCTCCCACTCTTGCATCTCCTTTAGCCTTATTTCATAGGTTAGAAAGGATCTAATCATCTCTTCCAAAGAAAGGGCATTCAAGTCCTTTTCTTTTTGGATAGTTGTTACTTTTGCTTCCGATATCTGTGGTGGAGACCTTGATATCTTTCTCACCAATTCAATGTTAGTATTAATCTTACCTAATCCTTCAAGAGAATTTTAATTTGATAAAGCTAACATAAATAGAAGAAATACTTTCATCATGTATCATATGAAAGAATTCGTATTGATGTGATAACATGCTAACTTTACTTTCTTTTACTTAATTAGTACCGTCATATGTCACTTCTAAGACATGCCAAATTTCATATGTGGTATTACCATGGATACTCAATTCAACTCAGTTCTTCCTAAGGCATAAAACATGATGTGTATGGCCTTGTAGATCAAGGACATTAGTCTTTTATCATTGCTATTACACTCTTCCTTTGTTTTATGTATCTTTTTATCTCTTACATTTTAGTAGGTATCTGAGGTTCATTAGAAACTGTCTCTTATAAATCTACATTTTTTACCATTAAAAAGAATCTCTTCTTAGTCTTTCAAAATAAATAGTCATTACCATCAAAGAGAGATGTTATACTTATATTTTGTGCTTCTTGACTAGTGAATGATAGTGTTATGTTCAAATGTGCTATCTTATGATCTTATATACATTATTTTGTTAGAAATATACCTATGTGAATCTTAACTTTGATACCACTTTTTGGTCCCTATATAACACATAAAAAAAAGATGAATTAGGTGATACTACATTTTTCTTAGTTCATAATTAAGAATTTTCCTTTTAATGTAATGCAGAATATAAAAAATATAATAATATAACTTGAATTAAAATAAATTTGAAAATAAAAAGGTAAAGGAAGAGAGATGAAAAATAATTTTATAATGGCTTGATGCACAACCCACACCTATGTCCACTCTCTAACACCTTGTTGGAAATTTTACTAATATTATCTTCTTTAATAAGTAAAGATCAATCCTTATACAATCATCCTCTTTTTCACAAGACAAGAGTAAGCTTATAAACACACTAAATGATATTTACATCTAAACTTAACAAATCAACACCAAAACACTCAAAAGAATAATCAAATGATTTCTTAAATGACTCCATTTAACTTATATGCCAAACACACAATCCAACATACCTAATTATAGGTAAAACAATTGGCTTATTAGCTGTTTATAACAATTGAAATAATAAATAATCATTTTTTTACTGTTAAAACTAGTTGTATGAATCTAATTCTTGCATCCACTAGTCAACCACTTGAATGCACTAATCGACTAATTACTAAACAATTAGTCCAACTTACTAGTTTGGTACTTACAAAAACATCATATTGATCGACAACTTTAATACATTGATTGTGATGGTAGACCAATCCATGCAGAAATAGGTTTTTCACAATCTTCACACATTTTAACACATGTAACTAACAACAAAACATATCTTCACCTATTCAAAAACTTTCTTTACACATCATTCACACTTAAACACACACACACACACACATTCTGCAAATTAGTT
>JAOXYD010202980.1:0-21656 GCA_028565735.1 Pinacopodium congolense
GAACTTACTGCCTGTTAGTAGGTAAGGGTCCCCCCTTCGAAAGACCAGGACCATATCCAGATCGTCCATCATGTGTGTTCATATAAAAATTATTTTTTAAGTTCTTATACTTATCATTATTTTAATGCTTTTACCAAATAAGAACCACTTGTTTAGTGTTAAACACTCTATGACAATTTGATTTGACCAAATTATAGTATTATTTTATGCAATCCTATTCAATTTGATAGATTAGGTGAACGTTCTTTCTATCCTAACTTGTCAATTGAATGCATTAAATTGTTTTATGGAATCTAGTGTTTTGGATAAGCTAACACCTAACATCGTCCCCATGTAAGATACTTTGTTCATAAAATGATCCAAACCATAAATTTTATCTCGCAATCCAATCATACACAAATCAAACCTTTGGAATCAAAGTTTACGTTTGTATAACATTAAAAAACAAAGTCATTAATATCTATAAACAAATCTAACTCAAAACCTTGAAATCTAAAATTAATTCAAGAATAATTAGGAAGCAGTACATCCTAGTATTCAAAATTTTGTCTGAATGTTTGATAATTTTAGCCTTAGTTTTGATATTCCAACTCTTGTCCGAATGTTTGAATGATATTTCATTAATCAATGCTTTCTCTTGCTTTGTTATTTGAGTTTTTAGTTTAATTAAGTTGATTAAGTTCTTAGTTTAATGATTTCATAAGCTTAATCAATGTTTTAATTTCCTAACCTTTAGTTAGTTCATTATAGTTCATTTCGTGTCAATGTTTGAAACTATGTTTACTTATATACTAATGGAGTGTGTGAATTTCAATTTTCCATATTTTATTCTCTTGTTTAAGGTTTGAGTTTTATTATTTCTTAATATTAATTCTTTTGATGTTTTATTCCATGAAGTTTCAATCATATGTAATGTGTTTAGTTCATCTATGTTTAATAGTTAATCTTTATGCATAGTCTTAAGCTTTAGGTAATTAAATTTAAGTTTTGACTTAAATTGTAATTTTACTTAGATTGCTAAGTTAAGTTTTGGTTAATTAGATTTTAGTTAATTGCCTATTAGTTTATGTAACTTAAGTTTCCATTAGGCAAAGTGTTAAATTTTGACCTCTTTCAGTAGTGTTAATTTTCCAGCTTTCTTGTTTTTAATTTATAGTCTTTATTCCATTAATTAACCTTGAATTTTCATTTAATATTAATGTCTTTGGTTAATATATGTTTGGTATATTAGATTTATTCATTTTCTTAGGTTTTAGTTCATTTAATTTCAGTTTTTATTCATTTTATAGTTGTTGGAACTTTTGTTAACAAAGTTAGCTTAAGTTTAGTTGTATTATGTTTTGGTTAATTAAGTAATAGCTTATTTAATTAGTGTTTGTGTTAGTTTAAATGTCAATTTATGTTTTTCCTTTAGTGTTTTTAATTTTCGAGCCCTTAGCTGCTTTTAAATAATTATGATTTCTGTTTATTTAATTTTTTTGCTTAATTTTAATATTTTTAGTTAGTTTAGTCTTAGGTTGGAAGATATTAATGGGATTTTAGCTTAATAATTGTGAGAAGTGATTAGGAATTGATTAATCATTGTGATTAAGATTAGGATTGAATTGGAATTCTACATAAATGACATGAATTAAAGATTTATTCATAAGATTGTCCATCCTAGGTTTAATTTCTAAATTCTATTGTTAGGAATGAACTTGCGACACGTAATAGTCATATTGATTTCCGTAGGTAACAATAGGCTAATTGAATTTGTCAATGAAGTTAATCAACTTAGCCTAAAATTCCAATTCTCTAAGTTACCCAATCTAAGCTTGTGAGATTATAGCTTAGGCTAGTCATTCCCTAGTCGCTAATGCTATCGCATCGTTAAATCTAGAGAGCTTATTCTAGGTTGCCTCGTAGTTAGGGATAAGTTTTCTATCGTCTAGGACCTATTTAAAAATTCGCGAAACTGAGGGTTTGAGAGCCTGTTTGAACCTATACACTACCATCTTAGACCAATCTGAAGTGACCTATTTCGAGGATCAATTATAAGTCTAGAATCCCTTATTTACCTTCCACCTAGCTTTCGTATTTCTTATTTGTTTAATATTTGGTTGTCTCTATTTCATTAATTGTCTTTAGTTTTTAGTTTTAATGTCTTTTCTTCCAAGGGTTTTATTTTCTTTTTCCTTTTAGGCAACATTAGAGATAGCAATTTACCCTAGCTCTATGTGGGATCGACCCTGACTTGCCCTAGCTACTTAGTTAGGTAGGTTAGGTAAATTTATTATTTGGTAACTTACGACGAGCTCATCACACCCTTATTTTGATATAAAAATGCCTGATTTGTGTTTATTCTAAGTTCGATTATAGATCTGATCATAAAAAATGAATTATAATTAAATGTGACAAGTTCAGAGAAGAATTAGAGTAAAATGGAGCAAGAGGGATGCTTGATAGATCCATCATCAATGATTTAAACAGCTATTAAATGGCATCATTAATGGTCTAAATCTTGTTATTGATAGTTAAAAGAAAGGAGAACAAGGGTGGCCTATATACGATGTTATTGAATGACTATTAACCATAAATAAGCATCATAAAAAGAAATAAAAATAAAGGCAATCAAGAATTTTATGCCTCCAAACATCACAAACCCCATTTTAGGCTTATTTTAGGGTTTATTCTATAGATTTGGCCATCATATTTGCAATTTCTAGTTCAATTGATAAGTAAGAACTTTTGATCCATAATTGATAATAGTAAATACCTTAATTAGAGATAAGCTAATTGAATTTGTAATTGAGAATTAATCAATTTAACCTAGGGTTTTGCTTCTTTAAGTTATATGATCTGCGCGTGTGAGATCATCATTTAAGTTAATTATTCCCTGGTGTTTAATGGTACTACATAACTAAATGTTGAGATTATATCCTAGGTTATTAAGTTGTTAGGGGTAAGTTTACAATCACAACAGATTTATCTATAGTTAGAGGAACAGGGGATGAAGGTTGTACTTAAGTTTGTAGGCTAACATCTTAAGAATAGCATAATCTACTTATTTTCAATTATCAATCGTAATTCTTGAACCCTATAAATATCTTTTTCCTAGCATTCTTTTATTTTTATCTGATTTTTTTCTATTTTCTTTTCATATTTATTCACAACAGTGTCCTAATTATGTTTAATATTTGATTTACTTTCATTAAAACCAAGGTTGGTTTTATTATCTTTTTGCATTGTATCATTAGAAATAGCATTGATACCAAATAAATCTCTATAAAATCGATCATGACTTGCCCTACTACATAGTTAGGAGGTTAGGTTAGAAATTTATTAATTTATAATTAGCAACAAACTTAATAATAAGGTTTAAATGATAGGTACTTTGGTGTTAATTAAAAGTGAGAATTTTGGACGTGAAGACCAAAATTGAGGAAAATGTAAGATCAAGCACTTTGAAAGCTTCAAGACCTTTAGTTATGTTATTTGAACTTAATTTCAAGATTTAATTAAAGCTTTGATAACTACTTATTGAATTCCATTTGCATTGTTTATCCTTTAGAAGTGCATAAATTTTCTACTAATTAAGGAAATTTTGCATTTAGGTTAACTAAAATATCTTGACAATTACAACAGTCCTAGAAATGTTTTTAAACTTTTAATTATTTTTAAAGTGAAAGAATTGGTTTTCGAATGTTTAAAAATGATTCGGAGTTATTTTGAAAAGAAAAGTTTTTAAATGATTTTAATTTTTCATAACACAAGCAGTAATTAATTTTTAAACTTAATTGAAATATCTTGGTATTCAAAATTACTTATGGGAGATTTTTAAATTTGTGTGAGTCATGTTTTTGGGTATTTGAATGTGCTTGGAAGTGTTTTAGTCAATGTTTGATAGTCTACACAGTGACTCAATGCCAATGGCAGTCAGCAACTTATTGTCTCCTAATCTAAATATTTAAAAGATCAACTACGCAAGTGAGCCTATGATTTTATAGTGAAGTCTAATGAATGCGAGTATGGCTCCCATAAGAATTGTAATTAGTAGTACTCATTACATTTCCATTATTTAATTTAATAAAATAAGGGATTGATTGATTGAATTATTAATTAAACTTAAATTTAAATCAGAAGCCAACACAATTAATATAATGACATAACAATCAAAAGTAACGAGACCTAGATAAAGAATCTCCTTGTGACCTTAATATGCCTAAGTTTTGTCTTAATTTAATGATTAACTCTAAAAACCTAGATCGTTAAAATCCCTTAAACAAATTGTATTCTTTCTCATGAAATTTAATTTCACGTTTAATTATTTAATTATAATTTATTCCAAATTAAAACCTAAGAATATGCATTAAACTGATCCATGGATTTCATGTGTTTAGTTTAATTATAACCCAAAAAGCTTATGTAATTATAACTTCAGAAATTCATGAAAACTTTTTTATTCATGAAGGTATATAATTATATAAATGATTCTCAAGAATCAAAATGACTAGAAAAATTTCAATCCAAATAACATGATAATTATGAATAAATCTAAGATAATTCGAGTCTTTTATCAAATCAAAGAGTAAACAATAAACATATAGCTCTATGGTTCATCCCATCTTAATCTTAAGAAACATTGTTCTTGTTGATAATGATAAATCCAATAATCATCAAGGAAAAACAAGGAAAATGAAAACTCGTTATCACAAAGTTTTATTCTCGAACCTTTAGTGGAATGTGGATGGAATCCTATTGATTTGCTTAAATCTCCACTTTAATATGGATTTGATCCTCTTGAATTGCTTCAAGGATAAACATCCCTCCAAAACCCCTAAAAATGCAACCTATACATACAGACTTTATATAGGATAAATCACAACCCATATCACACCCATTACCTAAGACATGATTTACACTAAACACTGTAATAAAATGTTGTGTTACCTTCATCCTTCTACTCATTAATCCGATAAAATTTTCAACCCTTCTTAAGATCTTAATCAATTTCAAAGCCTACAAAATTAACCATTTTTATAAATTCTCATATGATCAATATCAAATTCAATAATTAAAAGATTTAAGCTCTAAAACCATGTAGAGCAACTTTAAATCTAAGCTTTAAAAGATAAAAAATAAATTTTAAATATGTATAAATTAAGCTCTATCCATAATGCCATTATGAGAGGTCATTAAATTCATGCTATTTATCCAGAAGATAAGCAGCAAGTAACAATGACAGAGCTAAAGACATTGTTGTGATGCAAGGCTAGACAGAAGCATAATTGTTGGTATCAATGGTCTTGTTGAAGATCATTGTTAAGTCCATTGTACATTTCGACATGAAAAGCATTTGAGCCCTTTATTATTTAATTTCAACTGAAAGACTTTAAGTACATTTATGTTTATTTAAAAGGAGATTTTTTATTTTATGGGATTAGAATTCTTTCGAAGGATCCTCCTTACCTTGGAAAATATTTGTACAAAGTTTCTCTTCACTTTATAAAAAGAAAATTGGGTTCGTAAATGGGTTCTTTTTACCCAAAAAAAGTTTTGAAACTTGTTTTGAATTATATTGAAATATCCAAATAAAGTATCAGAGAGTGGATGTAGGCAATTAGGGTTATGGATTAACCATTATAAAATCACTAGTGTATCCTCCTTAATCTATCCTTTAATTTGTACTTCTTTTATGTATTTGTCATACATCAGTTCTGTGAGCATATGGTATAAACATTTGTATAACATATAGGCTAAACTATTTTTTGGGGATTTTATAAGGGAAATTTTGTTTTAAGTTGCTAGTTTGGAAATTTTTAAACTCCCAATTTACCTCCTCACCCTCTTGAGACATTTTTGTCTTATAATGGTATAAGAGTGGGTCTCAAATTGTCTCTACAATTTTATAACAAAAATTGTGAGTAAAGATGAAAATATGGCACATTTGAAAGGTTTAATCAGTTATGAGGGGTAAAAAATTAATAGAGCATCATTTATTTTATGGAAATGATTATATTTGATAAAATAAAAATAAAATGAAAATTTTCTTAAAGCTAAAAAATTTAAATTTTAAGATATAGACAGTAATGGGGCATATGCTTCCACTATAGTAGTTTGTGATAAAAAATGCCTAACGTTAAGAAAAAGTGAAATAGTAAGGGTATGAGCTCAATTTCATTAAATAATATGGTTTAAAGAAATGGCATATGAGATATGGTACAATCTTGAGATTACTCATGAGGGAATCAATCAAGTGTGGGAGAGTAAGGATTTTATGCTCACACAACAATATAAAATTTTCAATATGCATCATGATGGCATTTGAATCATGTGCACTTGGCTTGTTGACGTTAGTAATGCATTGAAAGTTTTAGGCAAATCATATACTACTGTAAAAAATATGAGGAAAAATCTTAGGTCATTGCTAAAAACATCAAAGGTAAAAGTAACCTCCATTTAAGAAGTGAAGGATTTTAGAACCTTGCCTTTGGAAGAGCCAATTAGGTCCTTCCTCACATATGAAATACGTCTTAAGGAGGCAAAGAGGAGGAAATGGTGACCAGAAAATGATTTTAGCATTCAAAGCCTTAAAGAAAGATCAAAATTATGAGGAGACATCTTCAAATGAGTGAAGATGATCACATTATTCTCCTAATAAGGAAGTTTAAGAATTTTTCAAAGAAGAAATCATTCCTATGGAGAAAAGAGGAAGGTAAGAAAGAATATAGAAGAAAATCTATTAATATTATGTTCTTTGAATGCGGTAAAAGGGGACATATAAGAAATCAATCTCCATTTCTCAAGTAGAATGAGATGGAAGAGAAGAGAGGTAGGTAAGAGAAGAAGAAGAAGAAGAAGGTAAGGAAGGATAAGAAAGCATTAAATGCCATTCTATGGGATAGTTCAAGCAACTTCAAAAGTAAACATTTAGATACAAAAGTTGCCAACTTTTGTTTCATGTCCTTAGAAAATGAGGCACCTTCTAGTTTTCATTCTTATAAAGATAATAATTATGATGTAGATAATTAATTAACATATGATGAATTAGAGCAATATTTTATAGTTATAACCTCGATGAGGATAAAGATATCTTCCAAATATAAGGAATTTTTGAAAATTTTGGATCAATTTAGGCTAGAAAATAATAGGTTAAAAAATGAAATGTGTGACTTGGAATCTAAGAGTGTGGCTATTAATAATATTGATGGTACAAAGAAATTGATGGATGAAAATGAATCCGTAAGAGGTAAATGCTTTTAAGGGATCATCAATAAAATTTCATAAAAGGTAAGAAAGAAATTAAAAAGCATGCTTAGAGCCCAAAAGGATTATAATAATAGGCCTGGCTTAGGGTTTACTCAAGGAGTGTAACTACTAAAAAGCCACTTTTATAAAGGGTAAGGATCTATATAAAGAGCATATTCCTAGGTAATAATTTTATATTATTGCATCTACATCTTGACCCCAAGTTAAGAATAGTCATCATGCATTTATGTATACATCTAAACCGAAATCTAGGAAGGAAGTTTGTATTTCCAACATTGGCATAACTTCTTCAGAAATGCACAATCCTAAAACATTGTATTTAGGCCTAATGTTAGGCAATGTACAAAAACATGTTACCATGATCCTCATATGTGTTTTGAAACATTTGAAAACATGTTTTATCTATATTTTAGGTCTCAATTTCAACAAAGAAAAACATTTAGGGGTAGGAAGACCTATAAATTGATTTAGGAACAACATGAAGTCACGTTCCCATTTTTATGATGTGCTTATGATTTGTCATTTTTATTAATGTTTTATGAATATAAATACATTTTGTTTTGATAAGAAAACTTTATTTTGTAGGCCACTAAGAGGCGTAGCTAGTAAAAATATATCTAAACCTTAAGGACACAAGTTCATGTCGATACCTAAAATGAAATAAAATTTTCTAATTTTTTAGGAATTCGAGAGATGTAAATGTTTTATGGATAGTCATTGCACTAGATGTATGATGGAAATGGTTCGCATTTTATACAACCAAACAACAAGGATGGTGGTTATGTGATATTTGAACACAATTCTAAGGATAAAATTATTGCCAATAGGAAGGTTGGTATAAATAATTCTTTGATTGATAATATGCATTTCGTTGATGGATTAAAGTATAATTTTTAAAGGAAAATCATATCTAGTTCTGAGGACATTAGATAATAACATTGTGTTTATTGGTAAGCGAAAAGGAAATATTTATAATATTTCTTTAAATTATCTCTCCATCCATGATGTTAAGTGTTTTATGCCTATGAATAAAGATTTTTGAATGTGGCATATGAGGTTAGGACATGCAAGGATTGAGCTCTTATCTATCCTAAACAACAAAAACTAGTGAATTAGCTAGTAAAGATGAAGTTTAAAAAGAACAAAGTATGTGGAGTTTTCAATTAAGGAACCAAATTGACTAGTCTAAGTGAACCTATAGTTTAAATAGATAAAATAAATTCAAATTCTCATTAACAATACTAATACCATAATTAGGCTAGTATAACTATCATATCGTAGTATAGTTTTGAGAGAGTCCATATTATGTAACATCTCATTACCGTAAAACATATACCAAAAAATTCAGAGGATATTCGAGAATATACCATATGAGAATGGCATCTTAAAGAATCATAATCATAATTATGGCATCATAGAACACAAGTAATCTACCTTTCTCATTTCATTAAAAATAAAACATATCGTTGACAAAGCATTATACAACTGAATGTTTTGAATATTCTCTAGATGTTTGGGTATATGTTCTATGGTAATGGGATGTTACATATTGTCAATAAAATAAGGACTGTATTGACTACTAATGATCTTTTTGCCATCACTATCTAATCTATTCTCATTGGTGATTAATTGATTGATTAATTAAAGTAAACTAAATAACCAAATAAAAATTCAAAGGAATTTCACAAGATTTAGCAAGCAATCAAGATGTTATGACCCAGTGGCTAATCCTCCTAAGACATGTTTGCGTTAATCACAGAACTTCAATTAAATGCATTTTAAAATTTTTCTTAGATCATAGATTCCTTAAATTAAATTATACTTTCTCTTAAATTTTTCATTCCTATCCAACTTGAAAAATTAATCATAAGTTCTCCTTATCTCAAAATATTTAATTGAATGCATTAACTCATTTTATAGAACCTATTGTTTCCATTAGATTCATATCTTATCCGAAAATCTCATGTAAACCTATCTTTAGGTATCCATGCAAGATTTATTACCTATGGATTGATCTAAATCATATATATTATCTCTCAATCTAAACATACAAAATCAAATAATTGAACTGATCTCTAGGTTCGTATGGCCATCAAAAATCAATTTCATTAATCCCATAGGAAAATCTTAAAAAAATCAAAATATTAAATATTAAATCAAAGGAACAATGTAAAACACTATATGTTAGGGATCCTAAGAAAAATTACTTCTTAAACATAATGAAATTGTTGAACCAAGGGAGGTTCTAATCTTAGTTTTGATGATAAAGAAACATAAGGTTTACTTATGATTTGAGTTTATATTATGAAGTTTTAAAGATAGGAACATCTAATGATGAAAGATTTGATTTAGAGGTCATAATTGAAGGAACAAAAAGATCAAACATTATAGAAGATTCAAGACAACTTGTTGAATATCTTAAGCATGTGTAAGGATCAATTGAAATTTACAAATTCTAGGGGTTCAACCATTTTCAACTCATGCATTTCATATTTTTTAACGTTTTTCGTAAAATTTTTCTATTAGCACTTAAGTCAATGTAGTAATTCAAAATTGTTTTAATTATGTTTTAGAAATTGTTTTAAATTAAATTTGATGTTAGGAAATCTTTATAAATGTTAAAAATAATTTTTTATCATATTTTGTAGTTTTCGTTTAGGAGATAAATGGTTGATAACAATAGTGTTGTTGATCCTTGATGAAACCTATGTTTTAAGTTCCTGAATTGGACGAACTTTCTTTTTTCACTTCATTAAAAAAGTTACTTACCAGCAATATTTATCTGAGTTATAATATGTTCTTATTAGATCTAAAACTCTAATACCAACATGCAGTAGCCATCTAAAAAAAGATGGAAACAGTGTGAAGTTTTTTTTTTTTTGGAAATAATCATACAATCTTCATAAGAAAAAGGATTCAAATCTTGTGCTATTAACATACAATCTGATTTATTTTGGCTTCACTCATAGTTTTGTGATTTTAAACCCTTGTTTTGAGATTTTATTATCATGTCAAAAGGTTTTAATCATGTGTCATCTTTTAATTATTGGTTTTGGGCAAAGATTATGTATGTAAATTTTGTATCCACTGAAGTGCTTCAAGCTTCTTATATATCTTAAGTTAAAATCTCTATTTAGAAATTTTATACTTGTTCTTAATTCTTAAATTTATTTTGAGTTAATTGTTTAAGTCTTATGAGTGTTTTAAATCAATATTTTTCATTTAATTATGTTTATAGATTAATTTTTTGTTTTTACTAAACAACATACTCAAATCTGTCAAGTTTTGGCATTGTCTCTAATTCAATCTGATTTCTTAATTTCCTAGCTCAATTTTAATGTGATTAATTGATGGTTTTTGGCTATTATAAGTTCCTAAGAAGGGATAAATGTTTATGTTTTGGGAGTGGGTGGGGGGATGGGGTTTGACGACACTTCTAGTTGATTCTTTTTTCATAAAAGGTCAAAAACATTAAGCTGTCTTGATTACCAAATTTTTCATTTTTTAATATATCTTTGTATTTAGTGTTTTAAATTTGATTCTTGAGCTGTTAAATGTAATATTAAATTTCATCAATGTTTATAGAGGTTTATTATGCATTCATTTTATTTTGACACACTAAAGAGCCCTTATTTTATTATTCTTTTAGTGAAACAACTTTATAGGTGTGTTTTTGTTCATCTTTGTGAGGATAACTTGTATAGGTTGTTCTTTACCCCATAAAAGATTTGTGTACACGTCTCTTTGTCTCATAAAATAATTATGGCTAGGTTACTCTTTGCCTCCTTTATAGAAAAAAGATTGTGTATAGGAAACTCTTTTCCTAAAAAAATATTTTTATAAACTACTCCTTACCTTAGAAAGATTGATAAAAGGTTGCTTTTCTCATTCAACAAAGAAGATCAAATTTGTAAGGGTTGCTTTTTATCCATTAGAGAATATTTGTACTTGTTACAATTATTATAGTGCAAATTCCAACATTGTTGGTCTTGGGGTAGATTAACCAACATTAGTGCTGCTGAAATACTATAAATCTTAATGTCTTTTCTCTTCTTTAAACTCTTTATTTTTGTTGATGAATTTATCATTGACTTATAGTGAATTGATTAATTTGTTAACCCTTTAATAACTTGATACTTGTATCATTATAAATTGAAATATTAGTAATTGTATCTTCGATTCATTCTTATCTATAGTTGATTGGGTGATTAAATTTGGTTGATATTTGTATCGTTTAGACAAATTATTTATATCTATATTATTAATAATAGAGTTATTGTTTCATAATTATGTTGTGTTACAATGCTTGCATACTACATTTAGTTTATTTTGTCTTAGGAATTTCCCTTTATTTTGAATTTGCCTTAAATCTTTTAAAATTTTAAGATTAGAACCAAATTTTAGAAAACCACTTAATTCACCCCTAACTTGAGTGCCTTTAGAACCAACAGAAATGAACAACAACAATTATGAAAGAAATAGGAATGAAGAAACTCATTGTCATGAAGCTTGAATTCTTTGACACTTCTATGATTCTTGGTAGCACATAAATTTTGATATATAATCCTTTATGTTTTAATCCAATTATCTCCTTCAATCTTACTCAAAATGTTATTAAGATGCCTTAAAATTGTTCTCTTGAGTGTTGGAGTGGCTGTAAGCTTCCAAGGATAAAAAGTTTTTAATGAAAGAGATAAATTTAGCTTAAATACCTAATATAGCTTGACTAGCTCATCGCTTAGTTCACATCATGAATCATTTTGTTCAATTTTCATGTCCAAGCTTATGGCATACTTTTGTTGAATTTTCATGGCCAAGATCACAACGATGAGCCTCTTGCTCCTTTTCTTCTATTAGCGCTTCCTTGATAGAGTCTCCCTAATTTGTCCTATTATCGTGATATTTATGGTGAATCTCAATGGCTTGATGCTATTTGTACACAATTTGTATGGATAAACTTATATGGATAAATCAAATATAGTATGCAAATATATGTATATATATCTGGCATATGATACCTCTTAATCATCTCATATCTAGTACACTAGTGCAACTCCATTGTCCAGCCATGGCATAGGATAACAATGGCACTTAAGATACCCTGGTACAACTTTGATACGTATCAATTGGCATAGGGCATCTTCGAGACTCGGGATACAACATCAATAAGCATCAATCTGGGACCACTGAATATATCTTGACCTAAGCAAACCATTTCTTTATTCTTTATTCTCAATTTTCAAACAATTTGGTTCTCATTTCAATTCTTTCCCTAGGTAAATTGCTAATCATAATCAATTCCATATCTAAAGTTTCAAGTTCTTCAATCTATAAATCTAAATGCTCTCTATGCAACATTTTGCAATAGAATTCTCACAAACAATCATATTCAATCCAGTCAATTAGCATAATTCAATAATTATCAGTCAAATAGAAAATCATATCAAAATCCATTAATTTATTGATAAAGGCAAATTTCTAGTCAAATCATATACTATTGATATTTAATCAATAATTAGTCTAATTTCACACTTTACGAAAATATTATATTATAAAAAAATTTGCTAATTAGTTATTCTTAGAAAAATAATTAAGGAAATTTTCAACATCCAAATAATCCATATAAAATGTTAAATCACATAAGTTTACACATACTATAATGTTATAGGGGTATAAATAAGAAATACTTACTTCATTTCCTGAGAACTCAAATTTATCAGATCGATTGAGTCACATAGTCTATCGAATCTTCCAAACCTAGATAATCATAAAAGCCCATTAGGCCAAAATTAATTGAATTGACCTAATTATAACTAAATATCAAAGTTAGTAAACCCATTTTCTCTACCAAATTAGTAAAATTCAAAAAATTAAACTCTACACTCCAAATTAACCAAATTACCGTCCAAATACTCTAAAATTTACTAAAAATCCTTTCAAGTCCCAAAAACCACAAAAATACCCATTTTTACTCTGATATTCCAATACAACTCTCAAACTATCAACAAATACCTCAGCTACCCTAGAGCTAGATCTTTTCTTACTATGCCCTCACATTTTCTTGAATTCACAAAAATTTCAACTATAATTCCCTTATTCTTAATCCTAGCCATAAGTCTTAAAATTTTTTAAAATGACTTGCATTTTTCCTCTTCCCCATTTCTTTCCCATTTGAGCTCCCTTTCTTTTCCATTATCCTCTTCCTATCTTTATTTCCTTCTCCTTTATGAATCTACTCTTAACCCTAAAACTAAGCTGAATAGATTGCTTCCTCACTGTCTAACGTTCTCTCTGGCACCACTAACTCCTTCCTTCGTAGTCCCATTCTATCTTAACTCCATGAAACCCACAATGATAACCATAAAATCCACAACCACAGTCACAGACTTAGAGTTAAAATCTTTTTTAAAAAAATAAATAGCCTACAACCTACCTCATCTAGCCAATTAAAGGTGATGCAATGTGGATGTAAATTATGTAGCCAAGAAGGTCATATAATAACTTATTACTTTTTGATGGATAGCAGTGGTATGGAACAAGTGAATTATATGGAAGCATAACAACAAGGATCCTATAACAACTCATATTTGAATACTTATATTCTAGGGTAGAATAATTATTCAAATTTTGGTTATTCTATCAATGTAGGGAATCACATAAGAGTATAAGGGCCACTAAGATTTCAATAAAATAGGCTTGTCACATTAGAAATGAAAATGGATAAGTTAATAGACATATTAAACTTCAATTTCATAAGCCAAGATGAAGTTAAAAAGAGGATGGAAGCCTTTTTTTATTTGATTACAAAGAGCATTGACTCTTTCATTAATAATTTGGAAATTTAAATAGGGAAACTAGTTAATGTATTATCAGCAAAAACTGTGGAGAGTCTCCCAAGTATCCCAATTAGAAGAACCAGTTGAAAAGAAGACTCAACCTGATAATGAATAAGGCCAAGAGAAGGAGGAGAAGATAAAAAAGAAACCTTATGTGTTCCCACCACTATATGTCACAAAATTCCATTCCTATAAAGGTTGAAAAAGAATTAGATGGAGGCCCAATTTCAAAAGTTTTGAGTGAAGTTAAAGAAGTTACAGATAAACCTATCTTTTCCTGTAAGATTGGAGAACATGCCCAATTATGCAAAATTCATCAAAGGTATTACAACAAACATGCCAACTGAGGAGGACAACCAAATGGTCTCATTAATGGAGAGTGTTAGATCCATTTTTTCTAGCCATAAACCATAAAAATTTCAAAACTAAATAAGTTTTACTATCCTTTGTATAATTGGTAGTTTTGAATTTTCTAAATATTTATGTGACTTTGGTGCAAGAATTAATCTTATGCGTTTATCAATTTTTCAAAAATTAGGGCTGGAAAACATGAAGCCAACATCCATACTTATATAGTTGGTGGATTAATCAATCAGTTAAGAAGCTATTTGGTGTGATGGAAGATGTGTTTATCAAGGTCGAGAAAATCATCATTCCAATGGATTTTGTGGCGTTGAATTTTAAAGAGGATAGGAATTTTTCATTTATCCTTGGTAGACCATTTATTAATATCATACAACCATTGGTAGATGTCCATGAAAGGAAACTAGTGCTTCATATTGGTCATAAACAAGTCAAATTTAGCATTAGTAAGGCACTCAACATTCCAGAGGATGACAGTAATTGTATAAAGATTGATGTAATTGGTGAGTGTGTGGAGGAGCAAGTGGGAGATTGTGATGAAGAATTAGAGGTGAAAAAGTATGAATTTAAGAAGTAGGAGGAGCTGGGAAAAAACCTAAAATAGGAGCCCTTAATGAGAACCGAAGCACCCATTCCAACCTTCAATAAAAAAGCACCCACCACAAGGCTGAAACCTTTACCCACGCATCTTAGATACACTTTTCTAGCTGAGGGAAAAGAACTGCCTATTATTATTTCAAACCATTTAAATTTAAAGAAAATAATGTGGATGAAATAGTTAGAGGATGAAAGTCATGCGATGTAAAATTTCAGATGTAAGAGGGTAAGTCCTAATATAGTGAAGTATAGGATCAATATTAAAGAGGGTTATAAAATAGTAAGGGAGAGACAAAGAAGATTGAACCCTCGTGTGAAATAGGAGGTCAAGAAGGAGGTATTGAATCTTTTAGATGCAGGAATTATTTACCTTATTTCATATTGTGAATGGTTAAGTTATTACAATATGTGTCCAAGAAAGGTGGAATGACAATGATGGAAGTGATAAAACGGGGGCTACTTTCTACTAAAACAATCACAGGTTAGAGACTACATATTTATTATAGGAATCTTAATCAAATGAGTAAGAAGGATATCTTCCCTTTATCTTTTGTGGACTAAAAGACAAAGAGAGTAGTCGAACATGCATTTTATAGCTTCATTGATAAATATTTAGTCTACAACTAGAGTTTCATTTATTTAGAGTACTAAGAGAAGAACACCTTCACATCATCTTATAGAACCTTCTCTTATAGACAAATAACTTTTAGACTTTGCAATACACCAATGACTTTTCATAAGTGTATGATGGTTATATTTTTTGATCTAATTGAGAACATTATGAAAGTGTTGATGGATGATTTTTTTATTTTTTTTATTTTTTAGCATTGATTGACGAATTTAGACAGAGTTCTTCGCAAATGTGAGAAATCACACTTGGTTTTTAATTAATAGGAATGCCATTTCACGATGCAAAAGAGAGTAGTTTTAGGGCATAAGATATCATGTAAGGGTATAGAAGTAGATAGAGCTAAAACGAAGGTCATCAAGGAGATTCCACCACCAAGAAATGTTAAAGGCCTCTGAGTGTTCTTGGGACATGTTAGATTTACTGAAATTTTATAAAGAAAATTTCTCTTATTGATAGACCTTTTATAAATTTATTAACTAAGGAGGTTCCCTTTCATCTTGATACTAACTACTCGCATGCTTTTAATAGGTTAAAAGACGCAATCATTTCATCACGTATCTAAACATCACCAGATTTGTCCTTATCATTTGAGATCATGTGAAATTCCAGTAACCAAGTAAAAAGATACATGTTTGGATAGTGGAAGGATAAAATGGTACATTCCATTTACTATGCAAGTAACACCTTGGCAAGAGCAAAATTGAATTACATCACTATTGAAAAAGAGTTGGTAGAGATGAAATTTACAAGTGAAAAGTTTCATTTCTTATCTCTTCGACTTAAAATTAATTGTTTATATAGATCATGCAACATCGAGATATCTTTATACAAAGGAAGATGCAAAATCGAGACTCATCTGGGAGGTGTTGCTTTTGCATAGTTTGATATTGAGATTAAAGATAAAATAAAAGGAGTAGAGAATATAGTGCTTGATAACTTATCATATCCTAATAGAGGGGAAGTACAATAAGGAGAAGAAATCAATAAGCAATTTCATGATGGATCCTTGATGTTGGTAAATAGCTTACTTATTCCATGGTTTGCTAATATAGTAAAAAACATTGTAGGTAGTATCCTTCCCCTTAACTTGTCCCATTAATAAAAGAAAGATGTTTCTTTATGAGTCTACTCATTATCTTTGAGATTAATCTATAATTTATAAACTTTCTGCTAATATGTTAACGGCTATGCATGTTCTAAAAGATGATATGTTTAACATGTTAACTCATTTTCATTACTCATCTTATGCAAGTCATTATGGATAAAAAAAGATAGTAGCTTGAGTGTTGTTGTGTTAATTTTATTGGTAATGATATGGATTAAGTCATTATATGAGCCAATGATATGGATGCCAACAAGTCAAGAACATTTTGAAGAGAGATGAGATGCCTCTTTCCAACATTGTGAACATGGAATTCTTTGATGTATCCGAGTTAGTGATAAAGGTCCTTTTTTTATTTTTTTTCATTCTTATTTGGTGAAACACTTTCCACTATTTTTATGTTTAAATGTTTAACTTATGGTTGGAATTTTTTGAATTGAAAATCATTGCCCAATTATGAAGAATTGAGTGAAAAAAGGAGCATTTTAGGACTTGAACAGGGGCTAGCCTTAATCCACTATTTAAGTCCATAGACCTAACATTTCTTTCTGTTTTTAAGCGCTGATTTCAAGGGCCATTTAAGTACTTAAACACATTTTTCTAGATGAATCTTAAAATAATTTAGCTATGACTTGGACCAACCTACAAAGGATATTTAAGAGGCCATTTTCATATAGAATTGAAGAGTCGTCCATAAACAGTTCTTTAGTTAGATTTTTTTTGTTCTGCTATAGGTTTCTTTTCATTTTTAGTCTTTGTAATTGGATATTTGAGGATCTTTTTAAGGAATATAGGATTTGTACACATGATTCAGGGTTGTATTTTCCTTTGGAGCTCAACTTGGTTCGTTTTAACTCTAAAATCACTTATATGTTACTCTTTTGCCAGATTTATTTAAGAATGTTGATTATAAAACAAACTACTAGTGTTACGCTCAAAAGCGCAAGTATACGGGTTGTCACTTGTAGTTAATAACGAATATCAATCCCATAAAGATTGAGTTTAGCCACCCCTTAACTTAGGTTCTACCTTGTTTAATAAATAAATTCAGATATTAAAAAACTGTAAAATAAAATAGAATAAAATAAACTAACAATGACAGCCAATTGAGATGAAGTCTAAGAATTTGATAACTAAAGCTTAAGATTAAGAGTCGTTCTATCCTTATTTTGCTTCCCTCTTCACTTAATGATCCAATTTTGTT
The DNA here is from genome assembly GCA_028565735.1 of Pinacopodium congolense. Classification (NCBI taxonomy): domain Eukaryota; kingdom Viridiplantae; phylum Streptophyta; class Magnoliopsida; order Malpighiales; family Erythroxylaceae; genus Pinacopodium; species Pinacopodium congolense. The sequence goes on from JAOXYD010202980.1 coordinate 17,982, forward strand.
CGACCTAAGAATTTCTAATGCTTCATTACCCTCTCTCAAGACGCAATTAAATGTCCCTAGCCAAATAGATTAGGATTAATTATGCTATCTCTAGCCTTACTAACCTTTCCTAACCATTCAACTAGATATTAAGCAATCTTATAGGTAATTTTCAAAAAATAGCCAAGATCTCTCTTCAACTACTTGTAAAAACCTGAATATGTATAGGTCTATTGGGAGCCAAAGCTGAATATATATCACAAACATCTATTCATTGAATCAAAAAGCAGAAGTTCCATAAAATAGTTCAAAAAAAACTCATATAAAATATTTAGCTACTCATAAGAATAATAAATCCATGAACAATCAGTTTTCCTATACAAACAAGTAGTAAAGAGGGTGAAGAATAAACTAGATAAGCCCTTGACGCTCTTCTCTTCACTTTTAGAATGCTGGAAAATCTGAGTGTTGATGTTTCTTCATGATTTCCAAGGTTGATTGAGTTTCCTCCTTTAGGTAGCCACCAAAAACCTCTTCCTTGCCTCTTCTTGAATGATGTCTAATAAATGTTGGAGGCTCCTAGGGTTTTGATCCCTTATATATGTCAAAAAGAGGGTTAAGATATTTAAAATCCTACTGTTGACCTGTCTTGCATCAGACCCACTATCACGATCATGACCAGGTCACGATCATGACAAAGGATCCATGAATAGTGATGGTTAGGATCGTGACCTGATCTCTATAACTCTGAACACCCTTCACTCTTTTGGCCATAACTTCTTCTTCGGACCTCCGATTAACTTGAAATTTGAACTGGAGACTCCTAACATCTTGATCTTACTCTTACCAATTTTCATGGCCACTTGATCTCTAAAACTAGCCCAGAAAGCCACCAAAATTACCTGAAAAATACCCTAATCTAAAATTCTGATGCCTGCAAAATCAAGCAACAATGTGCATCAACCTATCCCTCAAATAAGCTCAAAATCCACCCTCAAACACTAAACAAAACAAAAAAACACTTTAACACTTCAAAGATCATGAAAAGATGCAAAAGATGAAATAAAGTAAAGCTAAAGCACACAAATAAACATTTAAAACACTTAAAAACAACCTAGAAACAATACCTAAAAACACACTTATCACTCTCTACTTAGTTCTTAGGCTTCAAAAAATTGTAATTCGAGTTATATTATGTTTTATAAGTTGTTGCTTGTTAAAGAACATTGCTAAGATGTTTATATATGTTTCTAAATCATCATAAGTTGTTTTTAAACTCAAATTAATGATGTATTTTCTCAGTTTTTCATATTAATCAAAGTTCATGATCCTTTGCTTGTATTCTCTTATGTTCTTTGATTTTTCTGCAAGTTATTATGAATTTTGAAGTTGTGTTGTTGTCCAGGTCACATTGAGGAGTTCAAAACTTATCTAAGAGCTTTTTAAACCTATTTTTGTAACTTTTACACTTATTATTTTGGCTTATATTTTTTGATCTATCAAAGTACGTGGCTTAAGATGCATGTTTTATACGCTTTGGTGATCATGTGTGACTAAATTTATTTTCCAACCTAAGATTGGTATTTTAATGTTTAAAGAGTGCTTAAAGGCATGATATTGGTTCTAAATTTTTTTTATTGAAGGTTTAAAAGATTTGATTTTGGGTGGGCCGACTAGAATTAGAGTTTAAGACTAATTAAGCTAGAGAAATCATCTTAATTTATTAGAAAAATAAATAAGCAACACAAAGCAATTAATGCATGATCAAACTTTGATTATTTGTGAGAGTTATAAATCTAAGACCAAAAATCTAGATAATAAGTTCTTGAAATTAAATCCCATTGAATAGATTTAATGCATGACCAAACTTTAAATAAAATTTAAGGGAGAAAAGGCATATGTCTTAACCATGACTTTGTCTAGAATTCATGAAGGAACTCTAATTCAGCCTTTAAAATGGTTAAGCGCTCAATTAATCCATTAATCACCTAATCCTTATCTGAATTCCACAATTTGATAATTTTTAGCAATTTAAAATCATTTTATAATTCAAAATTTCAAGATTTGAAGCATTTTAGGATAATTTAGAAGTTTTTCTTTTTTTAATCACTTAATTTGGATTTTTCTAGATAATTGTAATCTAATTACTATGGTATTTGACCAATAACAAGTTTCTCGTGGGTTCGATAGGTACACTTGCCTTTTGCAACGTTAGTTTTCAATGTAAAATTGTTAAAGCCATTTCAATTTATTAAGTCACACAACAAATGCAATAAGTTTTTGGCGTTGTTGCCAAATAACACTTAATTAGTTAATACTACAAAAATTGGTGTCAATTACTCTATGGCATAATCAATGTACATAGTTTATGTAATATTCTTGCTTTCTTTTATTTTCTTTTTTGTTTTGTTGTGCTTGTTAATTCTTTAAGTTTGATTCTTAGCTTGTGCTTAACTTGAATGCATGTTTAGTAAGAATCAAATCGATGTACAAATTAAAACATCGTGAGCTGTTGGGCCTTAAAACTTACAAAGAGCAATCAATGCTGGAATTAACCATGCAAATTATGAGTGGTCCTAAGTATATCATTGTTAGATCGAGGATAGACTCAGATTATTTGGAAATTCAACATGCTTTCATTTCCATTATTAGGTCTTTTCAATTGTATGGTTCACGTGTAGCTATGGATAGTGATGATCCTTTTTCCATTCCCTCTGCAAATCAAGTTGTCAGTTTGGTGGATTATAATGAGAGTGTTGCAATTGAAAGAGAAAATGAAGTTGTAGAAAGTGTTTTTGTCTACATCTTAAATGATCAAATGGATGATTCATATGTTGATTTCACTAGTGTCAAGGATGAATTTAAAATTAAAGACAATGTTTGAATGTTCTTAATTGTGGTAATCATGATACATTTGTCAATCAAGATGAGGTTAAATGTGAGAAAAGATTAGAGTTTATCGACTTCATCAGTGTTCATATTTTTAATTTAGGGCTAAGCATGGTAATTCAAGACTTTTTACATGGTATTTTCAAAGTCATGAATGGTGTTTCCTTAAGGATCTAATTTCAATTGTTGCAATTTTTTTAAATTCTTTAGAAACCCTTTAAAATGTGTCATATTTGTTGTGTAAAGAGCATGTACTGAAGCTGATGGATTCTAGACTAAGGAAGAGACTCGAGGTTCTCTAACCTTAAGGTTCAGCTAAAAGATCTTGAAGAAGCGCTTGTTAGGGGGTAATCTAACCTTACCATAAGTCGTTTGATTTGAATTTAGTGTGTGTCAAATTAAAATAAATGTGTTGAAGCCTTTTTCAGTGTGTTTTAATTAAGTTAAGTATGTTTTCCTGAGAATCTTTTTAGTTTGGTGAGTTTGATTTGGTTGTAAAAGTGTTTTTAGGATTGATTCTAAAGCAAATTGATGGATAATCCACTCCATATTGTTAAGACTTGAGTTAGAAGGATTTTTTATGTGAAATTGGATTAAAATTGGACTTATTAAGGAGTGGGAAGACCATTAATAGGGGTCTGGGAGCTCACCGTTGAGGGATGATCAGCCACCGTTGATCCTTCAATTATAGAGCATTAACTACAAGCTGATTATCCTATAACGATATCGTTGTAGGATGAACATGGTACCATTGAATGACGAAAAAATGATAAATATGACAACATTTTACTATTCATCTTCTTCAAC
>JAOXYD010202990.1:0-21653 GCA_028565735.1 Pinacopodium congolense
AATGCTTGAGCTCTTCATTATCTTCAAGATGGCTCTTCTACCTTAGGCTCCACACATATGCTCTTACACTTACACATTTACTTATCTTATAAACATTTCAAAGACTTAAACATTAGTAATAATAATGTTTTGTCATCATCAAAATACATGATTAAAACCACCTTGGTTCAACAGATAGCATGTTTTTGTTCTGATTGCTGCTTATGTATAATTTATGATAATGTATAAATGGAATTTGGTTTAATGAAATATGAGGTTTCATGTCTATGTTCCTTTTGATTATATTGCATGATGCATACTGTAATTGCTCTAGCGTGCCACCCTTGTAGGATATTTATTCAGTTATTCATCAGAATCTCGAATATGTCTAGTAGGTGTCCTATAAGAGTGGATGTCTGAGAGTGGTAAGCGATCGAGACTTGATACATCACTTGTTATGTCCTTAGGAGAGCCTCAATCATCTGGTTGTAAAAGTGAGTCTCCATGTTACTGATGATGGCTCAAGGGACTCCAAACTTAGAAAAAATGTTAGATTTCAATAAATCTGCAGCCAATCAAGAATTATCAGTTTGGATGGCTTTTGCTTTTGCCTATTTTAAGACATAATCTACTGCAATGAGAATATGCTAAAATCCAAATGAAGAAAGAAAGGGACCCATGGAGTCTATGCCCCAAACATAAAAAATCTCACAAATCAATATGGGGGTTTAAGGCATTTTCCCACAATAACTTAACGTAACTGTGCACTGACAGTTATTGCAAATCCTACAGAAATTATAGGTATATTAAAATAGAGATAGCTAGTAAAACTCATACTTAAAAACCTTGCGAGCTATCCATTTTAGTCCAAAATAACCTCCACATACACAAGAGTGAAAAAATGTCAAAATGGAAAGAAATTCACAATCAAGTATACACTTTTTGATAACATGATCTGCACAATACCACCATAAGTATGGGACATCTCAGACATAGAACTTAGCTTAACTCTTCATTCTCTCTTTTTGTGCCTTAGTGAATTTGCAGGAAATTGATGAATAACTATAAAATTCACCATGTTAGCATATTAGAAAGTTGTTAAATTTATTACATGCAATTTCTCATCTGGAAAGTCATCATTGATAGGGTCTGTATCTACACCATGCTTCACTAAGTGGCTCAAATGATCTGCTACTCTGTTTTTCGTGCCCTTCTTATCCTTAATCTCCACATCTAACTCCTGAAGTAGGAGTATCCAATAGATGAGCCTTGATTTTACCTCCTTCTTTGCCAATAAGTACTTCAAAGTTGTATGATCGGAATAAATAATAATATTAATACCTAACAAATATGATATGAACTTATCTAAAGTAAAAAGTACTACAAGAATTTCTTTTTTTATAGTGATGCATTTTGCTTGGTATTCGGTCAGAGTCTTCGAGGTGTAATAAATAAGATGAGGGATCTGCCCTACTTGCTGACCTAAAACCACTCCAATAGCGTGATTAGAGTCATCGCACATGAGATTGAATGGCAAACTCCAATCTGGAGGTTGTAAAATGGTTACTGTGACCAATTTCTCCTTCAACACATCAAACGCCTTCTTGCACTACTTATAAAAAACAAATTCCCTATCCTTTTGTGGTAGTCTACACAATAGTTATACAACTTTTAAAAAGTATCGAATGAACCTACGATATAATCTTGCATGACTAAGAAAAGAGCGAACCTCCCACACAGAAGAAGGGTAAGACAAAGAATACAGAAGGTCTATTTTGGCTCTGTCAACCTCAATACGTTTAGCGAAAATCACATGTCTTAAAACTATCCCTTATTAAACTATAAAATAACAATTTTTAGAATTAAAAACAAGGATAGTTTCAAGACATCTCTTAAGTACAAAAATAAGGTGATCTAGACATTATTTAAATGAATTTCCATGTACAGTAAAATCATCCAAAAAACTTCGATAATTTTCTCAAGGTATTGATAAAAGATACTTACTATACACCTTTGAAAGGTGGTAGGGGCGTTGTACAAGCCAAATGGTATTCGTCGATAAGCAAAGGTCTCATATGGACATGTAAAATTTGTCATCTCCAGGTCCTCCGTAGCGATGACTATTGGAATGTAATATGAATAATCATCAAGAAAATAATAATAAGTACAACCAACAAGACACTCTAACATCTAATCAATAAAGGGTAAGGAAAATTTGTCTTTTCTACTTATCATATTAAGTTGGTAGTAATCCACACAAATTCGTCATCTATTTTGTACCTGATTTGGGACCATCTCTCTACTCTCGTTCTCCACTACTATAATGCCTCACTTTTTAGGAACTACCTGTAATAGACTTACCCACTTGCTATCGAAGATGGGGTATATGATACCCACATCGAGTAATTTCATTACTTTCTTCTTCACCATCTCCATTATTGGTAGGTTGAGGTATCCTTGCCCTTGACAGACCGAGGTAGTGCCTTCTTTTAAAAAAATCCTGTGTATACACAAAGAAGGGTTAATACCTTTGATATCTACGATGGTTTATCCTAGTATCGTCTTGTCGCTTATCACTCTCACAACCTTCTCTTCTTGTACCTCAATAAGGTCACTTACTATAATGACTGGAAAGGTGTTGTTAGTTCCTAAATAAGCATACTTGTGGTGAGTTAGTAAGGCATCTACTCCACTTTTGGTCCTTGTACAATAGAAGGAAGCAAACAATTAGTACTAATAGACAATTCTAGAAAGTTAGGGATATACCAACCAAAATGTTGAGGATTGGTCTTAAGGGCCCTGATTGCTTCCTTTAAGTCCTCTTCAAGCACAAACGTCCCTTGAAATTAATCATACGTATCTTTCTCCATCGAGGTAGTCAAGGCCACTTCCAAAGGATCTTTTACAAAAAGAAAAGACCAATATTCTTCCAAGGAGTCAAGAATATCTACCATATCCACTGACTCACAATCTGATGGATAACACATAATGTTGAAGATGTTGAAATGGATGACCTCTTTGTCAAACTCCATAGTCAAAATTTCGCTATGAACATCGATGACCTCTTCGTCAAAATCATAGTCAACATGCCGCTATGAACATCGATCTTTATCCGAGACATCTTAAAAATGGTCGGTTTAACAAAATTGTTGAAGGACTGGAAGATCCTCATTTTACATATCTAACACATAAAAATCTACATGAAAAACAAGTTCGTTTACCTATAACAAAATATCCTCAATAACCCTCTCGGGATATGTATTGGACAGATCAACTAATTGTATGATAACATGGGTGTCTTTTAATGAATCAAGATTAAGGGTTTTAAAAATAAATAAGGGCATGAAACTAATCGAAGCTCCTAAATCTAACATGTATCTCTCTTGCCTTGTATTACTTATCTTGTAAGGGATAATGAAAATATATGGATCATTGCATTTGGGGGTAACTTTCTCTACAGAACTATTGACACGTTGCCCTCCATATTGATCCTTTCATCTCCTTTCAACTTTTTCTTGTTGGTGCACTCCTTTAAAAACTTGGTATATCATGGAACTTGCTTGATTGCTTCTAAAAGAAGTATAATAGCTTCCACCTTGTGAAATTCCTTTAATACCTCTTATGTTGGTGGCTCTCGAAGTAAGAAAGTATTTCTCTAAGAATGCCTACTTCATTACTCCCAATTGTTTCATGATCTGGCTGACAAATCATATAGCTACTTCTTAGCTACATCTGCCAAGGAAAAGGGAAATGCCTTAAACTTGAGTTACTCTATTGTGACACACACTAGCTTCATGTTCGAGCATGTGATGTGGAACTCCATTAGGAAATTGTTGGGATCAGTGATATAGCTCGATCCTAATGAGTTGGTGTTTTCAAAATCTATAAAAGTAGGTAATGTAGGTATCAGTCTAGGTTTAATCTTAATCTTCGGTTCATCTTCCAGAAAATTAAAACAAAAAACATTAGGATTAAAAGTAGGAGCTGCAAGCTCCTGTACGTTAATAAGGTTCCATGATCTCTTTGGCTTCTTTTACCTTCATAGACTTTTTTGAACTCTCGTTGACTTCTTCTTCAAAAGACAAAGAACTACCGTTGTCACAAAGATGTGTATGGCTAGCTCGCTCACTCTGACGCAATCTAGTGTGACCTGTAATAGGAGAAAAAGATAAAAGATTAAGTGGAGAAAGTAATAAACTCCTATTTTTTTCAACAAATTTACATAAACAAATGTGCTTTAAGAAACTGTGGGGACATGAAAAACTAATAGAAGAGCAAAAAGGATCAGTAAAAATAAAAATAAAGATAACATAAGAAATAACACACGTTAGCTCCCCAACAACAGTGCCAAAAATTTGATAACTTATCGACAACTATTAAACAATAATACCTAACTAGACTTCACAATGTAGTAGATGGAAAGTTAGGGTCGAACCACAAGGAGTTAGAATATTACTGCTATTTTAAATGTTGTAAAGAAAAAGAAAACAAAAACCCCTGAAGTGATGAGAGTAAACTAAATTAAGATGCAATAAATGTAATCAAGAAAACAATTACAAAGCAAACCATAAAAATACTACTAGAAATCATAAAAAATAAACCAAAGGTATCATCGAGATTCTGGAATGACTATTGATCATCGAATTTAGATAAAAGGTACTCTAGTTATGGTAGTAACCTATGTGTTTGAATAAGGTCTTAAACCCTTAGTTCCTCTAAGATAGATAAATCTAACAAGCTCTAAAAATATTCTTAACTCCACTATAACCTAGAACAAGCTCTTTAAATTTAATAGTGGAGAAGTATAAGGTACTAAGGAACAACTAACTTAGGTTACTATCTTTCAAACTCGGAAAGTGTAACCTAAGAGTATAGGATCCTAAACTAGTTGGTTAAGTATATTAATAAATCCAGTTAGTCTATTGCTACTTTTAGAAATCAGTAAGGACTATTATATATCGCATGCTCAATCTTGGCATTCAAATTAGGGAGATACCTAAAGGTGATCAAGTTTAAAGATAAATACATAATTCATGACATTTAACCGAAGTCCCAAACCAACCTAAGTTTGAAAGCACTAAATCAATACAAACCCAATCGCATTCTCATAATTAATTACCCCTTCATCCCTCCTATATCTTCAAGCCCGTAGGAAACTAGTCACACATGCTTAAATCAACCAAAAAAAGATTAAATAAACACAATTCATATGCAATCACATAAAGCCAAGGCTAGAAAATTCAAAACAAATAAGGAAAATCATAAAGTCTACTGAAACTAAGTTTTTATACTAATGATTAACTAAACATAACCCAATTCACAAAACCTAAACTAATATACCATAAATAAAAATATGAAATATTAAGAACTAAGTGAAAACAACTAAAATAAGGACTGGATAAAGAAATAAAAACCATCTATTAACATAAGCTTCAATATCCATACATCAATCATAGTTTTCAAGCTCAAAATTCAACCAACATTCAACATATGCATAAAAAAATAATAAGAAAATATCAAAAGGCTTCGTTTTTAATGGTTAAACAACTTAAAACACATGAGAAAACTATCCCTAATCATTGAGCTAACTTACGTAAAGCAATACCAAACTAAAATCGAACCTATAACCAAGAAGACATTAAAGCAAAGCAAGTAAGCAATAATAATAAAAAAAAGGAAACGATGAGATTAGGCTCTCTATTGACATTTGACTCTTTTTCTTTCGCTCATTTTCTTTTCTTGCTACCTCCCCTTTTCTGTTCTTTACCGCTTTTATATCCTACCAAATATGGTAAAAACGATGTTCATTAAATGTCTTTTCTAATCTTAAAATTTCTCCCTGTCAACGGTGTTTGCTGTAGGATTATTTTGTGCCTTCTGCAGGTCATTTGATCAACTGAACATGAAGGTCAATTGACCTACCTAACTCCAGTCGATGCTCCAATTTGGTAGCAGCTCCATTTTCCAGTAATAATACTGCTCCAATTCCTTAAAAACTTTTCCTTTTCATTCAAAACAAGCATCAACACATTTAACCTACCATTTAACATAAATTAAACATAATTTGAGATTTTTTTCATCAAAAGTAGGGATAAATCTAAGTGAAATAATATAACAAAACACCAAAAAACACATCTATATCAATGATGAAGCGAGTGGTGTCTTAATTTATAGTGGTTTTCTAGAGGGCTCAAAATGTTTTGTAAATGATGGAGAACATTCTTTCTCTCTTATTTGGATTTTTGAGGTTTTGTTAGCTTAAGAGATTGTGTGACCAATGAATAAGTCTTTTTAAATACCTTACCATAATCAACTGGTTTTAGATAGGATGGATAAGTTTCTAAAATTATTTTGGACTATCCCTTTGAAATATTTGATTAAGTCTATTTGAGTTCTTTCTCGACTCTTTGGAGTTCTTTTTCTTTTTTGGTGTAATTTGGACAAAACTAATGAGTATCATCATATCTACACAAATTTATATTTAGTTGAGCCATTTAATTGATAAAATTATTATGTAGTATTTGAATTTGGGAAGAAACTATATCTACCCTATTGTGTGTTACATGAGTTTATTAGGATAAGCCTTTAAACTTATAATTTATTCTTCCTAGGACTTTATTTTGAGTGATAATGCTTGCTATTTTTCAATTAAGAACTTCTTTTATAGGGGAGACAGAGACATAAGTTCCTTAAGGAGACAAACCTGTAGGTATGATATATTGTTTCGAGGTAATTAGGGTGGCCTCATTAATTATCCTTTCTAAGGGAGGAATTCTTCTTCATAATTCCTTATCATCATACAAAGTATGGGTGCCTGAGTAATTATTAGAATGGATAGAATAATGAGCTCAGGCTTGATAAGTAACTCATCTTGTGGTAACCAAGGTTCCTTTCTAACTGCCTTGAGTAGGATATATATGTTTTATGATTTGAGCCTTGAATTTTTTAGTTCAATCTATGGTTTAAAAACAGAGTCAACATCTTGGTTTCGTGGAGAGAATCTTCTTTGTGGTTGACATTAGGATTCTTATTTTTGGATTATGTTCTTGGAATGAAGATGAATTTGGATTATTTTCTTGGAATGAAAACTTCATCTTCATCATCAGAATACCCATCCATCTAGCATTCACAGTTTGGATCACACATAGAAGGATTTACATCTCAAATGAAATAACCATTGATATGGCTGATGTACATTATAGATTCATTAAGATAGATAGTATGGATTGGAGGTTCTTTATTTATTTATTTATTTATTTTAGAAAATGTTAGAGTGATCATCTAAATTTGTCTAGATGTCTTTGAAGATCGTAGTAGCTCTTCCTTTGATATGATGAAGACCGATTTAATTGTTCCTTGCCTTAAACCATTCAGGATAGGAAAGCCATTGTGTGTAAGAAATGATAGTGTGGAGTAGGGAATACCTTTTCATAATTGGCAATCCATTCTAAAGGCATCAGATTCTCCAACTCTTTGGCTAGCAATTGTTTAAGAATCTGAATGATGATGATCTCATCATGAGAGAGATCTAGCATCATATACAGGGCATTCAATCTAGAATTTAGGAATTTAAGGTCTACAATATGATTATGTAATCTGTTAATGATTTGATGGTGTAAGGTTGTCATGATTATAGCAAGATCTTACTTTACTATGACTATTTGAATTTAAACCTTAAGCCATTATGATAAAGTTAGGTCATCCAATCTAATATTAAAGTCAGGGTGATGGTTAAAATTATAGTCCCATTATTAAGAGTTATTAGTAATGTACTAATTAGAACATTATTATACTTGGTGTATACGGTGTCTAGAAGAGAGATTCATGTTGTAATTGGAATCCCTTAAGATGAGGCCAATAGCTCTAACATACAAGAGAGTATGGCCTTATTATATCTAGAAGGAGATTAATTCAGAGGGAAATTCCAATGCGACATACTGTTCCACTCGTGTAGCTTTTAATCCACACTAATCTAATATAGAACTTTGAACTATTTCTTTAACTCTAAGTAGAAATCAAATTGCAAATACTTTTAGTGAAGGATCTATTTTTATGATAGAGACTATATGAAGTTAACAATGAAAGGTTAGTATCATGGATTCTGGTATCTTCAAGGAGATGGATTATCTATATTAGGTTTTTAATTTTATTAGAAAGAATTCTTTTTACAGATGAAGGAAGATTGATTAAAGAAAAGGTTGAAGACAAATGAATTGGATCAATTCAAGAGGAATCACTCATGACTATTTTAAATTCTTCTTATTCATTATCATTAATAATAATATACCAATAATAACATACTCTTAATCAAGAGAAAAGCTCTTGTACCCAACAATAACCCAAGGTTATGAGTCTATTTTAGAATTTTATTTTACATCATAAATAAATATAACGACGGTTCATATTAATTTGTTAAATAAACAACTTTTTTTCTCTTGAGCATAAAGAGAAAATATCATTTAATAAGTTGATGTAATCTTATACGAAGTTACATGTAATGTGAAATAACATTTTTTAAAAAGAAATAACTAGTTAGCCTTCAGTGTATGGATATCTATAAATTGTAAGTAATATAATAATAATAAAATATTTATTATTATTATTATATTACCTATTGTCCATAGATATTCATGGATTAAAGGTTAGTTAGTCAATTCCTTTTAAAAAATGGTATCATATAACTTTTGTTGTTAATTTAGACTGGAGTCTAACAGAAGGGGGTTTCTAATTCAAAAACTTGTTAATAAAAAAGTCTTGTATTTCAAGTAATGGACTATAAAAATCTCTTTTAAAATGACTTCGACCGTAAAGTTGATCGATTAAATTTATCCTTAATATAGTTGTTTTACAGTCCAAATAATTAGGATTTCCACATGATTATCGAATTGTACCTCTATGTAATGCTACTATTGGATAAAGGTTCAACTCGTTAAATTCCTCTAACTTGCACAACTATTACTGGGTCATGAAACTTCAAAACCACATCAGTTCCTCTACTTTTAATAAATTATTATATATTAGTCTTTTGTTAAGCTGATCACGTAGCCAGTGCATGTGGATCCCTTCACATAGCAGTTTATGTCCACATGACGCATTTATAAGGCAGCTAGCTGTCCTTTCTATTTTTTGTAAAATGATACTGTTTTGTATAAAACAAAAAACTTTGACATACACTGCATACAGAGCACAGTGTCATCAAGTTTCTTTCTCCCAATTTTGCATTTCTTCCCTTCGTCTCTCTATCAATTATAATTTTTGTTGTGTGACATACACCAAATACATAGAAATGAAAAAAAGAATCCTCAAATTAAATTTCTTAATATCAAGTAATAATATGAGATATTTGTAAACCCTTTAATTAGTTACTTCTTAATATCAATTAATAATATGAGATATTTGTAATCCCTTTAATTAGTTACAAATTTGGGATTTTTTTTTCCATTTCTATGTATGTTTTTACCAGAAATTATAATTGACAAAGAGACAGAGAGAACAAAAGCAAGGCAAGGAGGAAGATGCTTGATGACATTGTGCTTTTTATGTGGTGCACTAAACTAATTACACATTATAGAGAAGAAAACGCATGATGGAGGGGTGAAGAAAAAAGAAAGAAAGAAACTGATTATAAAATATCAAAATGATGTCATTTTATATAAGGTAGAAAAGATATTGCTTTAATATAGTAAGTTTGCTAGAGCTCTCTATCTTGTGCAAAACTACATAGTTTTTATCAGACAATTAATTATAATGTAAAAATGTGTCACCTGAACTTAGACTATCAGATTTGCATATACTATTATTAATTTATATAAGACTGATTTAAGTAAGAATTGCCGAATAATAATTTATTAGAAATTTAGAAATATATTTGATAATTTTAAAATTACAAAAACTTAATTAATAATTGTATAAAGAGGGACACTTATGAATTTAACTCGTTCCATAAGTTTACCCCGACAAGTTTACACAAGATTTCCATAGTGCCAGCCAAGCTGAGCCCTGGACGTTCTGCTTACATGAGTTCTTATCGAAATCTTTCAGGCTACTGATGTTGCAGTCTGCTTTGTCAATGGCGTGTCTAACCAGGTTTTTGACATTTTATCTCCTTTGCAACTTATATCATGATATGACCGACCAATTGATTGGCGTGCAATGCAGAGGCTATTCCTGTTCAACGGTCTTTACAGGTGGAAACCAAACCTGTTACTGTTGTTGTGTGAATCCATATTGTATCTGATACTTGCAGTTTTCTGGCTTGTTTGCTAGCTTGATAAAACTAAGCATCATTCAGCTTTTTGGCGCATGGAAAGAAAGTGAAATCCGTTTACATGTAGATGATATTTTCGTGTCTTGACTACTTAAAATCCATGTTGTGTGTATATGGAAAGGTAGGCCAATTAGTGAATCTAAACCTAAAAACTTAAACTAGAATTTTCTAGCTTGACAAGAGAAATCAAGTCTTTGATCTAGAATTTTGATTGCAAACTCTTTTGAACTTCGGTAATTTAGATTCTATTCTTTGGATTTCCTGCAAAGGAACTTTTTACGTCTTGCTTACGAAAGATATCCCCATATTCATGGCAGTTCAGATTAAAAATTGTACCAATAATTTTCACACTAAATGTTAGCTTGAAATCAAGGTTTTGAATATCGTACTGGTATCGATACTGGTATTGAATTTAATTTTAAAATAATGTTATATCGGTACCGAAATATCGGTTCTATTTTACATAATTTTTTTAAATTAAAAATTAATTTTTAAATTTTATAAAATTTACAAAATATTTCATAAATATAGTATATTGTATAGTTTTTAACTTAACGTTAAGTTTGTTCCAAAAATACTTATAACATTATAAATTTAATATAATAATAAATCTATTAATTACTTTAAGATAATTAATAAATTAGTTGTAAATTGTAATCAAAATAATTTTTAAACTCTTTTTTATTTTTATTTAAAAAATTAAAAATATAAATATAAATTAATGAAACATTTAAGATCATTTAATAGTTCATTAAAAAAGATTACAAATATAAATATAAATTGATAGAGTATTTAAGATCATTTAATAGTACATTAAAAAAGATTACAAATATAAATATGAGTTAATGGAATCTTTAATATATAACTAAATTTAGTATTAATTAAAGATTAAAAATTAAAATAAAATTGACTTTCTAATAAAAATAATCAGAAATTAATATAAAAATATTTATTATTATAAAAATATAAAAAAGAAAGCGAAAACTATTTATGGAACAAAATAAAACATTAATGAAACATTAAGGTCATTTATTAGTATATTATAAAAAGATTACAAATATAAATATGAATTAATAAAAAGTTTAATGTCATTAACCTATTTTAGTATTAATTAGAATTATTTATTTATATTTATAATAGAAAATAAAAATATTTATTAACTTTTTTTCTTATTTTCATTTTAATCCCCCGATATAACGTGTTTCGGCCGGTACATGCTAGAACAGGCTAAAACACCTGGTACAAACCAGTATTTAAACCCAGTACGAAATATCCTATTTCCGTTCCGTTCTCTGGCTGGTATGGAACGGAATTTAAAATTTTGATTAGTATGAGAATCTTAATGATTTTTGTAATTGGTACCATTTTTTTCAATTTTCAATTGGTATCATCTTCTTAAAATTGGCATTAATTGACATCATATTTTTACAATTGATATCATGTTTTACAAGTGGTATCATTTTTTAAAATTGGTATTGCCTTTTAAATTGAGCATATTTTTGAAGAATTTTTAAGATAAGTACTTTACTCTCCTTACGTGACTAAATGTTTTAAAATTCATTAATTTAAGGGTAGGATGTCTTTTTGAAAAATTTCAATTAGTTTTGCATATCTTATGAGTAGTTTACATGGTATTGATTCTGTTGAACCAAAGGGGGTTCTACCTTATTTTGAAGATAACAAAATATATTTTCTACTAATATCTTTGTTTAAGTCTATATAAGGACAGGTATGAATGTTTATGCAAGAAAAATGTTGATAAAGTTTGATTGTCCTAGATGAGGATAGATCGGTCGACCGAATGGTAAGGATCGACCGACCAAATGAAGAAATCGAAGAGGGGTCGACCGAATATATATCGATCAATCAAATATATCTGTTGAATAGAGCATCGACTGATCGAATGAAGATCGGTCGATCAAATCAGAGAACTGGTCGATCGAATGTATACTTTCAAAAGATCGGTCGACCGACTAAAGCTACCAACTGACCAAAGGAAGGAAAACAACGAAGACCGGTCAACTGAAGGTGCCTATCGATCCACCGAATGAAGAAGATTATGAGTGAATTATTAGGAATAGCCATATTGCACAATGGTCAGAAGATTTGTTTAACAGTCTAAAAGAGTTAATTAGCAGATGAATGTTGGAGATTTTGCCAATTTCTAAATAAATCCATTCTTACACTATCAATAGATGATTAAGCAAAGTCTTGTATATACAAGTTTTGAGAACGAGTTCCTATTTGAATTTGAGTTTTTGTGCTGTGTGAGATACAAGTTTATTCATGTGTTTAATTTTGTGAAGTTATTCTTGAACCTTACAAAGAGAGTTAAGAGGTTATTCTTGATCCTATAAAAAGGAATTTTTCATAAGGTTATACTTGAGTCTTTGAAAAAGTAAAGAAAGTTATCCTTGAACCTAAAAGGAGGTTATAAGTGAAGTTTATATTTGCATTATTTATTTCATCTTCAATAAAGTACAAGTTTCTTTTCATCTTATTTGTTTCATATTTATTTTAGTTTCTACAAATTTTATAAAATTGTTTTGTGTATTTCTTGGTTAAATTTTTAGAACCTAATTCACCCCCTCTTAAGGGTCATTTAGGACTAACAATTGGTATCAGAGCATAGGTCTCACTTAGAGCTTAAAATCCAATGAATTTGTGAGGAAAGATCAAATGGAACACTTTATAAATTTTGTAGGTTCTTCATATAGTTTAAATAGGTATAACCCACATAGAACACCTTTTTTTGATGGTAACAATTACATGTATTGGAAGAATAGGATGAGGTGTTACTTAATGGGAGAAAATATCGATTTATGAATAATGGTAACTCAACCATTTTATATGCCTACCAAACTCATAGGTATGAGGTTGTTCTAAAGAAAGAAAATGAATGGAATACAGAAGAAAAAAGATCTATTTCTTTAAACTATAAGGCCATGTGTAGAAGAGTATAATAGAATTTCAGTGTGTGAAACTACATATGATATATGGCATACTTTAAAAATCACTCATGAAGGTACGAATCAAGTCAAGGAGACAAAAATTAACATGCTTACTCATGATTATGAAATATTTAGAATGATGCATGATGAAACTATTTTCACTATGTATGCACGATTTAACAATATCATAAATGCGCTAAAAGGTCTAGGTAAGACCTATTCTAGTGTTGAGTTTGTTAAGAAAATCTTGATGACACTACCAAAGACATGGGAAATGAAGGTAACCACAATACAAGAGGTAAAGGGTCTCAACACACTTCCCATCGATGAGCTTATTGGGTCACTGTTGACGTACGAAATGAGGATGAAAAATATCCCAAAAGATCAAGAGACACCAAAGAAAAAAATGTGGCTTTCAATGCATTTAAAAGAGAAGAAAGTGATAATAAAGAATCATCGCTTAGGAGCAAAAATGAGGAACTTGCATTTATCACAGGAAGGCTAAAGAATTTCATGAGAAATGCCTCAACACGTCGAAAGGTGCGTCATATTCAAAAAATAAAATTTTTAACATAACATGTTATGAATGTAGTGAAAAAGGAAACTTGAGATCACAATGCCCAAAACTACAAGATGTAAAAGAAAAAGGCGAGAAGAAAGAAAAAAAGGCATGGCAGAAAGATAAATCGAAGAAAAAGAAAGTATTAAAAGTCGCATGATCCGAATCTAGTGATTCCGAAGAAGAAGAAGTGGCCAACATATGTTTTATGGCATACAATGAGGTATGTTTCTCTCCTAATGAAGATGAATATGATTATTTATGTGATGAAGTGTTAGAACACATAGAAGAGCTAACCAAGAAAAACAAGGAACTATATGACAAAAATAAAAGTATGTTCCATGAGTTAGATGCATGCAAAACAAAAAATGAGAACCTTAGAAAGGACATAAGTTTGATCAACCAAGATAACGATGAACTTGTTAACAAAAATAAATCCTTAAAGAGATCAAGTCCTTTCGAGATTCTCTAGAAAAATTCAAGAAAAGAAAAGGAAAACTAGAGACATTGTTAAGTATTCAGAAATACAGAAATGATAAACATGGCTTAGGATACAACAGTGAATCATCAACTAGTAAAACCACCTTTGTTAAAGGGACAAATCTAGAGGATGAAAGTTCATAAAAAATTGTTCATAATGTATTTAGTCAACCTCAATCTAGACATCATGCATTCTTATACACTCAAAAGCCTAAAAATTGTTTTAAAGGCAAATGAATTATAAAAAATCATATGTGTAACTTAGACAACATTTTCATAAAGTTTACAATATATTTAGACCAAAAAACTATACTCCTTTATTTTGTTCATATTGTGAATGGCATGGACATATTTCTTATTTTTGTTTCGATTATTTAAATAATTTCTCTAAAAGCTACAAAAACTACAATTTTCAAAAGACAAATATGATGTGGATTCCAAAAATTAGATAGATTTTTTTAAAAAATTTTTGTTTTCTATTGTTTATTATTGTTTATGTTTTTTTTATTCGTCCTATTGAAGTTTGTATTGTCGTACTTATAGGTTCGGTCAACCGGATGACTGACATCGTTCAACCTAAGGTAGTTCAGTCGATCGATGGACGAGTCTAGTAGACAAATAGATCAACGTTTATGTGTTCGATCAACTGATGTATAGGTCCGGTCTACCGATAGGTCAAAAATCTCATTTTCTCTCTACTGACTTGTGTTTTAGTTGTACGTATGTTTTAGCTATATGTGTTAAATCTTTAGCCATACTTTCAAACTTGTGATAGTTTTTCTAACTTTTATTTGTCTATATAATTTTTATTCAAGTTTATAGTTTAAAAAAGTATGAGTTAGATATATTAACATCTAAGGACCCTAGATAAAGATACGTACGTAAAATTGTTTTTATTTGTCTTGTAAGACAAGAGAAGAAACAAATGTTATGTAGACAATGGCTGTTCACGACATATTACTGGGGATCCCTCACAGTTTATCACTTTCAAGAGAAAGAGTGGAGGATTCGTCGCTTTTTGGGACACTGCCAAGGGTAAGGTAATTGGCATTAGAAAAGTAGATAAGGATAACTGTCCTTTAATTGATAATGTATTACTTGTTGAAGGCTTGAAACATAACTTGACACTAATGAGTGTCAGTCAATTATGTGATAAGAACTATAAGGTTAGTTTCATAAGAGATGAATGTGTTGTATTTACGATAGATAACAATAGTATGGTGTTCTTAGGA
This sequence comes from Pinacopodium congolense, assembly GCA_028565735.1. Classification (NCBI taxonomy): domain Eukaryota; kingdom Viridiplantae; phylum Streptophyta; class Magnoliopsida; order Malpighiales; family Erythroxylaceae; genus Pinacopodium; species Pinacopodium congolense. The sequence continues at coordinate 15,469 of JAOXYD010202990.1, forward strand.
AAAAGGGAAGGGAATATTTACATTTTTTATTTATATTGTGTTACTAATTTTGAAGATAAGTGTTTAATTTCCTTGAGTGAATGCGCTTGGACTTGGCACCAATATCTTGGACATGCAAGTATGGATCTTCTCTCAAATCTCAATTTGAACCAGCTTGTTAAAGGACTTCCAACTATAAAATACAAAAAGACAAAATTTGTGGAGCATGTCAAATGAGAAAAAAAAAAGTAAAAAGCTCTTTTCAAAGCAAGAAATTGGTAACATCTTCTAGACCCCTCAAACTACTTCATACGGATTTATTTGGTCTTACTAGAGTAGCTAGTTTAAAAGGAAAATTATATGCATTTGTTATTGTTGAAGATTTCAATAATTTTACTTGGTTTTTATTCTTAAGTTCGAAAGATGCATGTTTTAAATCTTTTGTTAGTTTTGCAAAGAAAATTCAAAATGAAAAGTCCTTAACTATTGCATCTATTAGAAGCAATAATGATAGAGAATATGAAAATAGTATGTTTGAATGTTTTTGTGATGATCATGATATTATGCATAATTTTTCTGCACCTATGAGACCTCAACAAAACGGTATAGTAGAAAGAAAAAATAGATCTTTATAAGAAATTGCACGAACTATGATAAATGAATATGATTTGTTAAAATATTTTTGAATTGAAACCATTGCATGTGTATGTCACGTCATCAATAGGGTGAACATTAGACATAAGTTAGATAAAACACCTTATGAGCTTTTGAACATCAAGAAACCAAGAATTAGTCATTCAAAGTTTTTTGTTGTAAATGCTACATTTTGAATACTAAAGATAGTTTAGGAAAATTCATCTCTAAAACGAATGAAGGTATTTTCTTCAGATATTCTTTATCTAGCAAAGCATATAGAGATTAGAATAAGAACTCTCATGTCGTTAAATAGTCTGTGCATGTTATTTTTGACAAAACTAATCATTTCAAAAGAATGAAAGTACTTGATTTGATGATTCAGATTTATCTAAGGGATTAAAAAACATGTCACTTGAAGACAATGGACAACCATCACAAATTATTGAATCAAGTAGAGAAGGAGGACATGAAGAGCTACCAAGAGATTGGAAATATAAGAAGGATCATCCCTCTAATCAAATTATAAGTAATGTTCACCTAGGGATAACCACTATATCTCAATTTAATTTATCTCATAGTACTTTCATTTTAAAGATTTAACCTAAGCTCTAGATTATGAGAATTGGATTTTAGCAATGAATGAGGAATTGAAACAATTTAAACGAAATAAAATTTGGACCTTAGTACCTAGACCTATAGATCATCCTATAATAGGTACTAAATGCGTTTTTAAGAATAAACTAGATGAACAAAGTAACATTGTTAGAAATAAAGGAAGATTAGTGGCTAAAGGGTAAAACCAAGAAGAAGGAATAGACTATGATGAGACGTTTAGCCCCATAGCTAGGTTAGAGGCTATTAGACTACTTCTTGTATTTACATCTCACATGGGTTTTAAATTGTTTCAAATGGATGTCAAAAGTGCATTTTTAAATGAATTTATTCAAGAATAAGTGTATGTTGAACAACCCCCTAGTTTTGAATGTCATGATGTGATTGTCGGTTGGCCACATATATAATTATCTCAAAATAATCTATCTTTTATCGCATAATTTAACAATTAACCCAAGACTAACTCTTCAACAAATGTACCAGTCGAATCAAGTAATAAAGTGAAGTATATTTAAGACTCCGAATATCGATACCACGAGAAAGTTTATATGATGTAAGTACTAAGTCAATTGGATTACAATTATCTAGAGAATACTTAGCTTTATGATTTAAGAAAGCAAATAACTAATAGCTAATCTAAAAAGTCTAGAAAATTTTCAATCAATTGTAAAAGAGATACATATTGCTTTTCCTAAATTATTCAGTTAAGATTTGGTGGTAAATGATTTAATTGATGGATCAATAATGCTTAATTTAGGGTCTTCTATAACTCGAGGTAGCGCTATGGTTAAGATACTGACTTATTTCTATTGGTCCTATCCTTAGGTTTGGTCATGTCTTAAACTTAGGTAATAGATTTTAAAGTTTAGGAAGTTTAGTCCTAAATTATCCTAATCTAAGACTAATACCCTCATGATTAACCAAACTTTGGTTTGTTCATTGATTTAAACCACGTTGTTTATTGATCTTTTCTAATAACCTAGGTAAAGACTATCAGATCCTAGATTATCTGATGGTAATATCCTAACTGATCAATTCAGGACAAGTATTAAGTATTCAATAAATAAAAATTAATTCAATAATCATGCATTAATCATCCATAAATAGATTCAGCATGACAACTTAACTGAAATTAAACATTAAGTACAACAATTAATTAAAGAACATAAAAAATATAACTTAAGCAACAATACTTTGATTAATTCAAACTAAAAATAATAATATAAGAAATTAAGAGTTTAGAATGAACTAAATCACATCCCCAGATGGCATTCTAACTATAAACTACGTGTATGAAGCTGCTGGAACTTCAAACAACATGAAAAACTAAAATTACAAAAGAAAGAAAATGAAAACAACCTAAAAACTACTTTGATCTTAAAACTAAAGAAAACTAATGTGTTTTGCTCTAATTATGAATGCCTAAAATGTCTGGAGAGGTCCTTTTTATATAGGGTTGGAGCAGCTACAAGTGGAGGAAGAAGACAGGCTGCAAATGTTTGAAAAAAATGTTGAGAAAATGTGTATGTACCCTATAACAATGTTCTCCACCATTCTATAACAACGCCGTTATAGGATGATTAGTCTGCCATTAGCCTACAAAATCTAACTTCTTCAACATTGGGTTGCAGTCCTTTAATGGTGGGTTGCACAGGGTATCGTTATAGGTCTGGAAACATAATCTTCTTGCATCCTTTCCACTTAATCTTCAATTCTTCACATCAAACTGCAATTGAATCAATTCTAAACATAAATTAAACATTTAAACACTAAAATAGGGGTAAATTGACATTAAAGAACAACCAAAAACTCTATGAATTTTCCCCCAAACAACTTCCCCACACTTAAGTCTTTACTTGTCCTTAAGCAAATCAATCATTCAACTTTTTCAAACTAGAATATCATTATAAGAAAATTAATTCAAGATTAACAACATTATTATTGAAAATGTCTTCTTCATCTTTCAAAAATAATGACTCATCAGAATGTTATATAACCAATTATTCATATCAATTTGTATATGCATTTTAATCATTTAATTCTTTTTCAACCTTCGACCTAAATCATAAAAATCAATTTCACATGTAAAAGGAAAATATAATGAGTTTAGTGTAGCAACTTTTAAAATAATTTCACATTCTTTATTTAATAAGTTATTGAATTAACTAGTTAATTAAATATTTTAGCAATTTGGTTGAGAAGTAACTCAATCTTTTAAAGCAAAGATGAACAATATATGGTGAACAACCCCGAGTTAATCAATTGAGATACATCAAATCAACTGGTAATAAGCACCACTCATAACTTAAATCTTATTCACACACATATATATACATATTGCTTTTTTCTGTTTTTATTATTTTAGTAATTTATTTTTCTTTTTTTCTTTCTTTTCTCTTTTTCTTTTTACATATATGTATGCATAACATTAAATTAACGGAGTGAAGTTTGCTCACTTATTTAATCAACTAAGTTATTTATTTATTTATTTAGTGTAATGATAAAAGTGTTTTAGAATAAGTCACAAAATTACTCATTAAGTTGCATTTTATATGTGGAATATTATTCTAATCATCAGGTATCCATTATCCAAATTATGAAATAAGTTAAACGCACTTAGTCATTAATAATCAAAATTAATTATAGAACATTACAAATTATCAAAATAATTAAAATGAAAAGAAAACATGGACAATAATAAGTATCAAAATCGAAAAAATTTTCCAAATATTTTATACTAGTAAAAGAAAATTGATAAATTGATATAAGTGAATAGAGTGTGAACAATTGTACTAAAAATCACACCAGGTAAATTCACAGGAAAGACGGAGGGGTCACAAACGGTCCCACTTAAAACCCAATCCCTTATATAGAATTTTCCTGGAAATATAATTTTATAGCACAATAATTCACTACAACTATACCCGACAATAGCTATCAGACAATAGATACTCAAGTGTGCTTTAACTATATTTCTTTCCCCTACACTTAAATTGAACATTGTCCATAATGTTCATAAATCACGAATAAAGCATAAAATGCGAGAGAAATTAAACGAATAAACCTGGATAAAAAATGTGATCGTGAAAGCTCTCTATTGATGTGAATTGCAGCCATCTGAAAATTAAAGGAAAAAACATCAAAGTACCAGGAATAGAAGAAAACACACAAGAAACAAAAACAAACACACTAAAAGAAAACACACCAAAAGCATGCAAAAAGCATACTATTTTATTGAAAGCAATGAAATCTTACTTCTATGGTTGGGTTGTCTCCTAAAAAACGCTTCTTTAAGGTCTTTTAGCTGGACCTTAGTGTTAGGGAATTTTCAACTTAAGCTTTGGCCCAACACCTAACTTATCATCCTCATCCTTTGAATAATCACAAATCAGTTTCATAAAATTTCATATACCAATCAGAAGGGTACTGAGTTCATAAATCTTACCCTTAACAAAGTATCTTGAAAAAAATTCTAAGTATCCAATTTCTGCTCACGAATCAAAAGTGGAAATACCTATGAAATCTATGCTCGCAAATGCTATCTTGGACAATTCATCTATCTTATTTTCAATGACCCGGAAATGATGCTCACAGTCAACAGTCTTAGAAATTGGGTTACCTAAAGTTGATATTGACTCACCACTCACTTACTATCTTAATTGACTTTACATGAAAAATTTCCCTAATTGACTCTAAAATTGGCTCCATGGTTCTTTGATCATGCTAAGGGTGAGGTTCATAAGGAATTTCTAAAGATTACTCAAATGCAGCCTTATTGAGCCACGAATAATCAAGATGATCCATCCAACTAGAGGTACACTCATCTATATATTAAGGATGCTGTTGTCTAGGAAATTGTGAAGGTTGTTCAAAACAAGAAGAATTATGCCAAAAATAATCAGGGTAATCCTCAAAATCAAGGGTATAGGTTTCAAAATTATCAAATTGATTTGTCTAACTATCACCCCTATTAACTTCAGGCTCAAACCATTGGCACTCTTGTCAATGGTTTTATTGCCTCCACATCTTTTGGATAACTAAAGGAAGTTACAAAAAGATTACTCTCTATAAAAACAAAGATGATAATAAAACAAAATAAAGAAAGAAACTGCTAATCTAAACATCAAAAAAATAAGACAAGAAAACAAATCTCTAGAGTAACTGACACTGATATCCCTAATATTAGAATTCACTTCCCTGCAATAGCGCCAAAAACTTGATTGCGGTTGGTCATATACAAAATTTGCTCAAATAAATCTATCTTTCAATGCATAATTTAACAATTAATTCGAAACCAATTTTCAGCAAGCATACCGGTTGAATCATGTAATATAGTGGAGTATATTTAAGACTCCGAGCATCAATCCCACGAGGAAGTTTATAGGATGTAAGTCCTAGGTCAGTCGGATTACAATTATCTAGAAAACACTCAGCTTTATGATTTAAGAAATAAATAATTAAAATCTAATCTCAAAATCCAAGAAAAATTCCAATCTATTGTAAAAGAGCTACATATTGCTTTTCCTAAATTATTCAGCTAAGCTTTAGTAGTTAATGATTTAATTCATGGATCAATGATGATTAATCTAAGGTCTTCTCTAATTTAAGGCAATGTTATGGTTAAGACACTGACTTATCTCTATTGGTCCTATCTTGAGGTTTGGTTATGCCTTAAACTTAGGTAATAGGCTTAAAGCTTAGGAAGTCTAGCCCTAAATTATCTTAATCTTAGACTAATACCCTCATGATTAACCAATCTTTGATTAATTCATTAATTTAAACTACGTTGTTTATTGACTTTTTTAATAACCTAGGTCGAGACTGTCGGATCCTAGATTATCTTAAGGCAATATTCTAAGTGATCAATTTAGGACAAGCATCAAGCATTCAATAAACAAAGATTAATTCACTAATCATGCATTAATCATAAATTACACAATTAACCATCCATAAACACA
>JAOXYD010203008.1:0-21646 GCA_028565735.1 Pinacopodium congolense
TATCTTTTCGTCTTTTAATTAATTAATTTAGAATTTCCTAGATAATTGTAATCTAATTAATCTGGTAATTAACTTAATAATTTCATACATTTTCCTCGTGGGTTCGACACTCGGAGTCTTAAAATTACTCTACTTTATTACTTGTTCGATAGGTGCACTTGCCTTTCGTCAAGCTGGTTTTCGCTTAGTCTCATTTTGGTTTTTAAAGTAAAATCAGTTTAGAGAACTCCCATTTTTAATCATTCAACCAACGAACAACAATCCTTAATTTCAACATCAAACTCTTATAACAAAAGGACCCATATAATCTAATACGACTTTGCATAAGGTATATTCTTACAATATTTCAAAGTTGAATGGTCTGTATAAACTGCCACCTTTGGAAATACTAAATAGGGCCAAAATTTATCAAATACAAATAATGCATCTAAGATTTCCTTCTCAATCGTGGTGTAATTCATTAGGGCATTGTTTAACGTTCGACTTGTATAGTAAATTAGATGAAAAATCTTATCCTTTATTTATCCTATAATAGTACCAATTATGAAATCACTTGCATCACACATCAATTCAAATGATAAAGACTAATCGGGTGAAATAAGGATACATGGACTTGTAAAATTTTACTTTAATAGCTTAAAAGAACACTTATAATTAACTTAAAAGTAAAAAATAACGTCCTTATTCAAAAGATCAACTAAATTCTTTGTGATTTTATAAAAATCCTTTATAAATCTTTGGTGAAACCCAACGTGACCTAAAAGATTCCTAACTGCTCGAAATAAATTTGGTGGTGGGATTTGAGCAATTATCTCAAGTTTCACTAGGTTTATTCCAATTCCCTTACTTGAAATCTTATGACCTAGTGCTATACATTCTTGCACCATAAAGTGACAATTTTCCATGCTTAATACTAAATTTGTCTAATTGAATCTCTATTGCATCTTTTAAAATTTTTTTGAGCAAGAATGAAAAGATGTGCCAAATATCAAAAAGTCATGCATAAAGACCTCAATGCGAGACTCAATCACATATGAAAATATCACTATCACACAATGCAAAAATGTCGTAGGATTATTACATAAGGCAAAGGGTACGCGTCTATAAGCAAAAGTGCTATATGGGCAAGTAAATATTGTCTTCTCTTGGTCCTTGGGGGCTACAAGAATTTGTAAGTAGTTGCTATACCCATCTAAAGCATAACAAAAGCTATGCCCAACTAGTCTCTCAAATACTTAATCTATAAAGGTTAATCGAAAATGATTCTTATAAGTGGTGTCATTTAATTTGCTGTAATCAATACACACCAGTCAATTACCTTTCTTATGATGATTAGTTCATTTTGATAATTTTGAATGATAGTAATGCCTCTTTTCTTCTATACCACTTAAACTGGGTTAACCTAAATCTAATTAGAAATAAGAAATATTATTTTGGCATCTAAAATCTTCACTACATAATTTTTAACCATTTATTTCATATTTAGGTTTAATTTATGCAGTGGTTGTACTAAGGGCTTACTCCCTTATTCCATAAATATCCCATGGGTCCAAATTGAAGGACTTAACCTATTAATGTTTGCTATAACCCATTCGATGCCTCTTATATGATCACACAATACTCATAATAAATTTTCCTTTATACCATCAATTCACAATGATGAAAAAAATGATAGGTAAGTGCAAGGAGGATTAAAAAATGCCTGTTTTAAGTGAGAAGGAAGAGGCATGAGTTTTAGAGTTGGTGGCTCCTCTATACATGGCTTAGGAAAGGGCTTAATTGACCTATCTATAAGCTCATACTTCTTAGATGGAATCCAACTAAGTGCCATTTTACTAGCTTTTAATGCTCCCACAACTTCTCTTATCTCCTCTTCATCTATCTCTAAAGACTGAGAATAAGTCAACACCTTTTGCAAAGGATTAGAATATAAAACTGTAGAAGAGTCGTTTTAAATATAGTTAACTTGAATAAAATTACAACAATTAAAATTTTAATGAATGCATGGCCGTAAGTACATCAAATTCAATCTCTTTATCCTAGAGTATCATAATGTATTTTCCACAATGTATATTAATTAATGCCCTGGCCATAGCCATAAATGGTCATCTTAGAATGATAGGATAACCATTTATAAGTCTTCTCTTGGCCTTACCATAGTGTTAAAAGGGCTCAATCATACATTTTCATTAATGTTTAGTATGTTGCATATAGGATGCATAATTAAGAGGTCTTAATTATGCTTGATGTGTGTGAAACCTTTTGATGATTGGCTAAATGTATTGTATGAATACAAGTGTTGATTAAGTTGGTAAAGGGTTAAGTGTATGGATAAATTGGTTGATTAATTATTTGGTAATTTGGTTAATTTGGTATGACATAAGAGATAAGTCTTGTTTGTTGTGAAATTGTGATTTGGATAAAGATGATTTGAATTAGAGTTTTATAAATTTAATTGGATGTGTTAAGTTTCTGAAAATTATGCTAGAATATGTTTAGTTTTGAATGGGATGTGTTGAATTGAGTTAAGAAGTTAATTAGATTAACTTTGGATGATTTTGGGCTTGTTTAGGCCAGAGGAGACCTGACCTTTACAAGGTTATTCAATTGAATAAATGGATCTGTTGACTGACTTTATGAGTTCGATCAACCGAACTTTATGAAAACACAATGGTAACATGTAAACAGCTAGTTTTACAATAATAATGTTAATAAATACTAAATAATGTTAGGAAACGGTAATATAATTGATATATTGAGATTTTTGGTATAAATATGTATTGTTTTTGTGGCTTTTCTATCCAAGAAACAAAAGAAGTGTTCATACATTGAGATTGAGTATTTTTTTAGTGTGCTTACAAGTTTTTGGTGAAGTTATATTTATTTTAATGTTGAGTTTGGATGTACATTCATTCTTAAGTTTAGTGTGAGCCCTTATACTCCTTTGTAGGTCAAGAGTGACAACTTGTGTAAGGTGTGATTATGATAAGGGCGGAAATTATCAGTGAATTGTTGTAAGGTTTATTATTAAGCCTTGAAAAAGAAGAGTATTTTGAGATTATCCTTTAGCCTTAGAAAAGGGAGTAATAAGTTATTTCTTAGCCTTGAAAAGAAGAGTGAAAAGTTATCTTCGAGCCCCAAAAAATTTTGTATTGCTAATGTTTTATATGTTTTGGTGCAATAGTGCAAAAACCTCGACTATGGTATTAGGGACTAGATGTAGATGAAAGTGGACTACTCCGAACTAGAATAAATCATTTGTGACTCTCTTCCCTTACTCTTTTTTATGCATTTATTTTATAGTTTATGCATTTATTGTTATTTTTTAATTTGATAATTAGAATTTTTATTTAGCTTTTGCGTTTAAATAGACTGGTAAAAGATTAAGATGAAAACTTTAGAAGAAACTCTTAAGACCTAATTTACCCCCTCATAGGTGCTATATAAGCCTAACAATGGGCATCAAATTAATACTTATTCCTAAATCCATTAATGCCCTATCTATTTGCAAGTTACCTACTATATAAGGAATGGTAAAACTATTGGGATCCTTAAGCTTAGGAGGTAACTCCTTGAGTAGGATTGCAAAACATTCTTCATTGAGCTTAACAGTTTCATATTCTTCTAATTTCCTTTTCTTAGACATAATTGCAATGAAATAAGCAAATGGGATATTTATATGTAGTTTCTTAAACATTTCAACAAACTTTCCAAATTGCTTGTCTAAATTTGAATTTTTTAACCTTTTAAGGTAAAGGATTATAGGCTTGTAAGGTTAGACATTAGGATCAACAAATAACCTACATGGTTACTCCTTTTCCTGGCTCTCTACTTCCTTTTCTCTTTGTTCTTTCTCCTTTCCTACTTCTACCACTTCTACCACTTCTTCCCCACTTTTCTTTTCTACTTCCTCATTCTTTTTTAATCATCCACTCTCTGCTTCCTTACCACTTCTTAGAGTAATTTCCTTGATATATTATTTAAGATTGGCCTCGACAGTATTAGGTAACTTACTAGGAGCTCATCATGTAAGATCTGAGCAATTTAACCTACCTGAGTTTCTAGATTCTTTATAGAAGCCTCATGTTTTTGTAATTTAGGCTTATTGTTTTGAATATATTTTAACACTGTGTCTCCAAAATTAGGCTTCTCAAGTGGAGGTGGGCTAGCTCTAAAACCAGGTGGTGAGCCTCTTTATGGATTGATTAGTGGGTGATAAGTATTTTGGTTGTCTCGCAATGAAAATTTTGGGTAGTTTCTCTATTCAAGATTGAAAGTATTTGAATAATGATTGCCTATTTGCCTATTAAAGTTAACATATTGGGCTTGCTCAAGATCTCAGGCAATGGGTTTCCTAATTGAAAATCTAATGATAACTGGGAAGAACCACCATATTGTTCACAATTTATAAGACTCCTAAAAGCATTACTACTAGCTTCTCTCACCAAACTACCCAATTTCTTATTTAGGGCATCCATATAAGCTTATAAAGCTACTATATCATTGATAGTATAAGCTCTATATGATTTCATAGGATGATGTTTATAATTGTACTGGAAAAGATTTTGTGCCATATTAATCAAATTATAAACCTCTCTGAAGTTTTCATCATGAAACTACCTCCAACTGTAGCATCTCTAGTACTACGAGTAGAAGGTATAAGTTAAGAGTAGAAAATATCAACTTGTTGCCACGTAATAAAACCATGGCTAGGGCACTTAGAAAGCATCTCTTTAAACCTCTCATAGGCCTCATATAGACTGTCATTTTCTTATTATACAAATGGACAAATACTACTTATAAAGGCCAAGTTTGGAGAAGAACTAAAGTAAAAAGAGCAAGAGAAGCTTAAACGAGCATCAATTTTGATATAGGTGACTTTGGTGATATATTAAGTGCATATTTATAGCTCATATTATTTTGAAATCTTTTGGGGTATAAGAGCATCTTGTGGGGAGCCTATATATCAAATTTTATGGCCATAAAAGGGGTGTAAGAGGAGTAGAAGCTGTCACAATATGGGGCTTAAATGGCCCTAGTAAAACAACATGGTTAAGTTCCTAACATCAACTATTTAAGGCTCAGAAAATGTTGTCTTACTCTAAAATTAAGGGAAAATTGTACTTTTCACCTACAAAACCCCTTAAACCTTAGCGGAGATATATATAAGGTAGAGGAGAGCAGATATTTGTAACTTTTGAGGCTCCCTCTTGGATAATCATATCTTTTTTTTTTTAGGTTTTAGGATTTCTTTCATATCTTTTCTCCCAGTTTTAGATTATATTCTTAATTTAGTTGTTTTAGCGGTTAAATCTTGGTTTTATTTATGCTTTCTTTACTGTCTTTCCATTTTCTTGTTATTTTATTATGTATTTTTTTTGGGTTATGTTAAATACTTGTTTAATCTTGAGTTTTTATTAATATAATGCTTGTTTCTTTATTTTACAGACTTTGTCTCTTTAATTCCTTTATGTTTTCTACATCTTTAGTTGTTGTCTTGTTAATTTGGGTTTGTTTTATTATTATATTTCATTATGTTAGTTTAGGTTTTATTAAGTTGAAGATATTGAAGGGATTATGTATCAATAATTGTGAGATATTACTTAATTTTCATTGGGTAAGATTGAATTGGAATTGAGGTTTAATGCTATGAATTAGGACTTGTCTTATAAGTTTGGCCATCTTATTAGTGATTTCTAGTTCAATTGCTAGATATAGGCTTTTGATTTGTAATCGTCATTAGTAAATACCATAAGTAGCGATAGGTTAAGTGGTTTTGTAGGTAAACTTAATCAACTTAGCCTATGATTCCAATTCTCTAAGTTACGTAATTCGAGCTTATGTGATTGATGGATTTGTCAAAAACGCAATCTTTTTACTTTCAATGATCAATTATAGGTCCTAAATTCTGGATATATCTTTTACCCAGCTTTTAATCTTTGTTATTTTCTTTCTTGTTTTGTTTACTTAAATTTTGTTAATTGTCTTTGTATTTATTTAATTCCATTACATCCAGGGTTATTTTTTTTCTTTTGCATAACAATTTAAATAGCTAAAAATGCTACTAGTTTTCTATGGGATTGAGTCTAACTTGCCTTACTACATAGTAGGTTCAGTTAGGCATTTTATTATTTGGTGAGTAGATGATAGACCCACCAAATTGTTGGAGCTATTTCCAAGGAATTGGCACTTGTATTTTTCTATTCCTTGTTTTTTGTTGTTGATATTGGTCACTTTGTCTTATGTTTGTTTTAGTTTCATGACTTTTTTGCGTTTTAAGATATTTTAGCAACAATAGCTCAGTATCAGTATACTTTTAACTAGAATCTTTCATACTATTCTTATTCTAATAATAAGAATAACCTATATGTGTGTCCTATCTTGGAAGACATACATCAATATAGGTTCAATTCTCCATCAAGGTGCTACTTAAGTCAATCACACTTTTTACCCATGCCTCCATCTCCACCATCGCCACCAAAATCTGATGAGATGTTATTGGAAGGATTGTAAAGATTTTAGCAATGAGTAATCTATTCCAATAGGATATGAGGAATTGCTTGAAGAACTTGGAATATTAAGTGAGCTGATTGGCTGAAGTGACAGAGAGCCTAAAAGCTCATGTTTTTAAAAGCCATCTTAGCTAACCAGAGAGAGATCCACAAGAGGAGATGTGTGATGTTTCATCAAGGAGTTAAGAACAATAGGAGAACCCAAAAGCATAAGATAAAGAGTAAGAGAAGTTAGAAGAGTAAAAGGCGATTGCTTGAGAAAAGAAAGGGGATACAAAATCTCCAATGGTAAGTAGTTCATCTTTTGGCATTGCTAACCAAGTTTTTCTTCCTTTTCTTAGCAGTTCACAGGTTGAAGAAGAGCAAGAAGAGAGGAGAGAACAAAAGACCGCAGGGTTTTGAATCATTGAAAAAGTTTGTGGCCAAGCATGCCGAAGGGATAAGGTGATGAGCAAGATGAAGAGCCCCACACCTATTGCTTAATCAATTAAGGAGGCCGTCCTTGTGGAAGGGTGATGTCCATGATGGAGAGTTGACATTGGAGTATGATGGAGATGCAATGCAGTTCGACCTCTCCGATGCTATGCAACATCGTGCTAATTCTAAGACCATTTTAAAGGGAATTGTTTAAGGCTTATCTATGGGTTTGAGCATGTTTCCTATTAGGCTCAACCTTCCATTTGATAATGGACCATTTAAATATAAGTGATCGAGTTAAAGACCTAAAACAAGTGCTTATTAAGAGCCAAACCAATATTTTATTTAAGTTTTTATGTTTTTTTATTAGTTAGTTCTTTAATTGCTTTTTATTTAACTGATTTCCTTTCTTTTGTTTGTTGTGATTTGTAGGTGTTCCAGAGTGGGAGCCATAATATCTCTCTATTAAGGACTTCATAGATTACCTCATTTAAGAGAGTACTCTTATTCCATCCTTTTTGTATTTTCATTATTTTGAGACATTGAGGACAATGTCTAATTTAAGTTTGGGGGTGTGGAACAAGGTTTAAAATTTTTGGACATTTAGGTTATTATGAGTTTAGAAAAGGTGATTTGAATGTTTTAGCTAAGAATGATCTTGAAGTTTTGTTGAATGTTGATTGTGATACTTGAAAGCAATTGATGCTTTTAATCAGATGAACTTTGATCAACTTTTGAAATGGTCATAACCTTCACAACTTTTTTTATTTTCCCTTTTCTTTTTAGTTCTTTGTATGTGTTTAATAACCCATTTTGTATGATATTAATTGTTAAAGTTCATTTTATATGACTTGTCATATGATTTGGGATTGGATGTGTTTTGTTTACTGAAAATGAAAAGAAAAAAAAGTGTTTTTATTGAATAAAAGAGCATGTTTTTCATTACATTGTCTTCAAACAATATAAAGGTTGAAGTTATAAGTGGTGCTAGTAGCCATTGGAGATTGTGATCTAACCTGGTAACTAGGGATGTTCATGATAAAATACTTACCCTCGTGACATAAAGTTTGATGACATCCCAAACAAGCTAAAAAGGGGTATCCTAGTTGAGTAACATGGGTCTTTCAAGACATGGCGTTTGACTTCGTGTAAAAAGATTAGGTGAAATCCTATACAATTCTTAGAAATTTAAATTTGTGTTTTGCCTTTTGTGATTTGAACATCCTTGACGACATTCACATGATAGTATTGCAAAATATTTTGAATAATTTGTATTGTGTATGTTAGGTTACCTTTACTAATTTTATGCCTTGTATATGATAAAAAATGTTTTTAAGATCATGATAGATTTAAGAATTCTAAACTGAATTAAAGGAATTGATTAAATTATTCATTGTCGAATTATTTAATAGCTTTTGATCAAGAAGGTTTTTAGTAGGATGTTTAATTTATTACTTGAGGACAAGCAATAGTTCAAGTGGTTGATAGGGATGCATTCTATGATATTTTCATATGAGTTTCAATGTTATTTGACCCTTTTATTTGTGTTTAAATGCTTGATTTGTGCTCTTTTTGAGTTTTTATGCAGATTTGATCTTAGGACACAAATGCTAGTTGAAAGGGCTAAATTTGGAGAAGAATTGAAGTAAGAAGAGCAAGAGAAGCTCAAATAAGTATTATTTTTGGTGTAGGTGACTTTTGTGACACTCAGATTGCTCTGAACTTTTATGGGGTACAAGAACATCATGTGAGAAACCTATATATCAAATTTCATGGCCATCAGGGGTGCGTAAGGGAAGTTAGAGTAGAAAACACAAAAACTGGTACAAGCTATCACAACTTAGAGCTTAAACAACCCTAGTAAAATGGCACTGTTGAAGTTCCCAACATTTGCTGTTTAACTCCAAAAAAATGTTGTTTTACACTAAAATTAAGGCAAACTTGACATTTCACCTCCAAAATCCTTTAAACCCTATAGGAGACGTATATAATGCAAAGGAGAGCAGAATTTTGTCACTTTTGAGGCCCTAACTTAACTACCCATGTCTTCTTGTTTTCTTAGGTTTTAGGGTTTTTTTTTCATCTCTTTTCTTCTAGTTTTAGATTCTATTCTTAATTTAGTTGTTTTAGGTGTTGAATCTTGGTCTTATTTGTGTTTGCTCTATTGTCTTTCCATTTTGTGTTATTTTATTATGTATTTTTTTGGGTTATGTTAAATACTTGTTGAATCTTAAGTTTTTATTAATATAATGCTTGTTTCTTTATTTTCTAGCCTTTATCTTTTTAATTCCTTTATGTTTTCTACATATTTAGTTATTGTCATCTTAATTTCAATTTATTTTATTATTAATTTCATTATGTTAGCTTAGGTTTTATTGTGTTGAAGATATTGAAGGGATGACAGATGAATACTTGTTAGATATGGCCTAATTTTCTTTGGGCATTGTGTTTTTGAATGAGATTGAATTGGAATTTAGGTTTAATGCTATGAATTAGAAATTGTCCTATAGGTTTGGCCATCGTATTAGCAATTTCTAGTTCAATTTCTAAGTATAGGCCTTTGGTCCATAACCTTCATTATACGTAGTGATAGGTTAAGTGATTTTATAAGTCAACTTAATCAACTTAGCCTAGGATTACAATTCTCTAAGTTGTATAATCCGATCTTGTGTGATTGTAGCCTATGCTAGTGATTCCCTAATGTTTAATGCTATCACGCGATTAAATCTCGAGAGCTTATTCTAGGTTATCGCATGATTAAAGGTAAATTTTTTATCGTACGAGATTGGTTTAAAATTGATGGAATAGAGGGCGTAAGAGCTTATTTGCATCCATAGGCTAGAATCTTAAGTAAAACACAATCTTTATATTTTTAATAATCAATTATAAGTCTTGAATCCCGAATATATCTTCTACCTAGTTTTTAGTCTTTATTGTCTGCTTTCTTATTTCATTATCTTTAACTTCATTAATTGTCTTTATATGTTTATTTAATTCCATCTCATTGAGGGTTGTTTTTATTTTGTTTTTTCTTTTTCATAACATTTGAAATAGCTAAAAACACTACCAGTTCTTTGTGTGATCGATCTTGATTTACCCTATTACATAGTATGTTTAATTCGATGTTTTATTATTTAGTGAGCATGGAGCAGACCCCCCCCCCCAATTTCAAAGTTATTTGAGTTAACCTTAGATAGTATAATGCTAGCCATACGTCTACCTCTATTTTCTAAACCCAAATCCAAAATATTTGGTTTCCTAGCCCATTCTTAAGGTCTCTTAGCTAAGCAATCTTCTAGTTCCATTTCTAATGGATTAGTGTATATTTTTAAAGGTTTCTTACTAGAAGTCTCTACTCCTATTATACTAAACATGCTCGCTCGAGATTCTTTCTTTTGCCTACTATTTTTCTCTCAAGATTCGAATCAAATTACAATTTCTTAGGTTTTTGTCCTTGAGTATGCATACAAAACTAGGCAAGTAATAAAAATAAAACAAGCTACTAATTAGGAAAACACACAAAAAGAAACAAAGTACAGTTTAAATAAGTATAACAAAAGCAAATTTAAATAGTATAAACAATATCAACAAGCTCTAGAGTAAGTGACACCATTTTGTTCCTAGTATTCAAATTACATGATCTCTAGTCACAACGCCAAAAACTTATTATTTATTGGTTTGTTTTATCAAAATTATCACAATTAAATATTAAATTTAAGCAAATTAAGGTCACACTTTATTAAGGAAAATTCAAGATCAATAACTCAAAAATTATACCGGTCAACAAGTAGTAAAACAGAGTATTTTATATCTAAATTATCATTACCACAAGGATTCAAATTGTAAGTAGTAGGTCACTTGGATTACAATTATCTAGAGAGTCCAAATTAAGTGAATTAACTAACTAAAATTACCAAACTAACTTAAAGTTTCTAAGTTATGTGAGGAGATTAAAAATGTGCTTAAGGATTGCTTAAATGGGTTGATTTAGTTAAGGCTTAGGCTTTCAATGATCTAAATGAGTTAATTAAAGGCTGTGAGGCATGACCTAGGGTATCTTCACTAATTCAAGACAATGCTATGGTTAATAAAATGTCTTTTCTCTATTTACCATAAATTAAAGTTTAGTCATTCATCAATTTTAGGTAACAAGCTTAAAGTTAAAAAAAGTTTAATCTAAAAATTCCTTATTTATAGATTAAAACCCTCATGATTAAAAAAATTCTGGTCATGAATTGATTTAGACCATGTTTTTTAATGAATTATCTAAGATTGTTGGTAGATTTCTCAGATCTTAAGGTTGTTTCTTAACTTTATTATAAGTGATCAAGTTAGAATAAGCCTTAAGCACCTCAATCAAACTAAGGGCAACCAACAATCATGTATAAACATTTAAACAAATCATTACAATCTTTACCTACATTTAATTAGATCATTTAATATCTTTACCTTATTTAAAAATCAGATCTGCCACTCATTTGAATAAAAAACACATCATACGCAACTTCAACATCATACCTTTGATTATATCAAATAAAAAGTGGATTACAAATTATAAATAATTTAAGAAAGTACCAAATATTGCACTAAACATGTGTATAGATCTGAATCACATGTTTTAGCTCTTATAATCCTAAAAAACAAGGTTTAATCTCCAAAACAAAACCTAAAAATTAAAGAACATAACAAAACATCCTTAGAAATTAAGAGACCATGAAAATCTGATCTAAAGTGGTAGTTTCTCTCTCTCTCTCTCTCTCTTCATGCTAAAAATGGCTTTTAAAGGTCAATTTTTATGTTCTATACAAGTGGTTGCAATTTGGTGCACCTTATAGTTGAAATAGTTAGAAATCTAGCTAGAGATTCGTGTCCGCCTACTTAAATAGCGCTTGAATTGACACTAAATAATGCCATTTAGATACTCGCATTTAGGAAGACTTAAATGGTGGGTTGTAGGACTTAAACAGTGGTATGAAACCAACCCATGTTGAAGTCTAAATTTGTTCCAAACTTCATATTTTTCAAAATTTTCTCTTCATTTGGGAATTAATTTGTAATTTAAACAATTCCAAGCATAAATTAAACATTAAAATAGGGGTAATTATGCATTAAATAACCATGAAAAATACTATAAAATGAACCCCTATCAAATCACAATAGCTTTAATTTTCTTTTAGTATGAAATCCTCGTTATTAAGGAGTCTCATCATCACCATCATTTAAGTTCAATGTACTAAGTGGCATATTAATATTCTTTCAACCAAGATTATCTTTAAAGTCACTCTCATCTCTAAAACTTGATTTCTTAGAAATCTAATCCATTAAGACACCAATAAATTCAAGGCAAATTAGACTTTAACACCACTTTCTTATTAAAATTTTTAATATACAAATAAAATCTGAACAAAAAATAAAATTTAATTTTAAAGAAATTTTTAGAATTTGTATTTAACTTAGTACAAAGCATACATTTATGAAGTTACAAGTTATAATGAACAAAGACTAGATTATTTAATCTCTGGTGTTCCAACATGTTCCTTCTCTTAGAATAAATGAATTTAAATATGATCAAATTCCTTTCATAACTAGTTGCACTCACACATTGAATAAGAATTTAAAAATTTGAAACATCACTTCCAAATTAGTTCCACCAAGAAAATATAAGACAATAAAAGAATTTATAAATAAAATGAAGTTATGATTAATTTTAAATGAGTAATAAAAGTGAAGAAATATATACTTGGATTAAGTTTATCTCTTTATCATATTGTAATAGGTATCCTAAAATCACCACAAACATCCTTGTATACCTCTATTTGTGTGTTGAGGAGGTCTTATATCATCTCATGTGTAACAATTATAGTCATAGCTAATAGTATTCCCCATTAAATTTAACTTTCTTTACGAAATATAGTCTAAAATAAACAATCGGATTAAAAAAATTCCCCAACAGTAAACAATAGAAAGTAATGTTGTCTTTTTCATCTCTCATTAATAATTGTAAGGTAAGGAATGTATAAAGAATTCGTATTCTTTAGATTAGCTAATTGATTCATTCTACCTCTCATGTCATCATAAAAGTATCCCATTATTGCCTTCTCATGAATATTAACGAGAAAAAGTTCTCTCATTAAAGGTTGAAAATTTTAAAAATAAATTGACATTGGGACCAAAATTCACAATCTTTAGGTATAATTCTTGAAACCTTCAATCCTACATAGATGTAGCGTACTAATATGTAACCTACTTATCACTTATAGACATCTACCTCAACTCCTTCATTTAAACAAAACATTAAAGTGATAAGAAATTAGTTATTATTGAACCAAAGGCTGGTTCCACCTTTGTTTTGATGATGACAAACTATTTTCTACTAATGTCTTTGTAGAGTTTATTGTATATAAGTTTGATAAAATAAGTCTTGAAGTGTATGGTGAAGACTTAAAATAGATAGTTGGGGAGCCTTAGAGTTAAAGAGAATATTTGAGAGTTTGTATTAAAGAAAGATGAAGTTGAAGGCCATCTTAGTGATCAGAGAAGCATTAGAGATGAACTTGAATATTGAAGATAGAAGATCAAGTTTAAGAGTAGAATTCGATAGGTTTTTGTATAAGTTTCTCTATAAGTTGTCTTAATCTTACCATAATGTTGAAAGGGCTCAATCATGCATATTCATTTATATTTAGTGTTTGCATATAGGATGCATAATTAAGAGGTATTATATGTTCTTGATGTATGTTAAAATCATCTTAATGTATGGATAAATGCATATTTCATATTACATGAGTATATGTGATGAATGGGTGAGTAAATTGATAATTTGGTGAAATTAGTATAACTTATGTAAGTTATGGAATAATGTTTTAGATAAAGGTTTTGTAAACTAAAGTTGTATAAATTGATTAAGTATGTAGTCGTATAAGATAAGGTGAATGAAATTGATTAGATTAATATGTTATGAAAATTTCGTAAATTGGATGAATTAATTATGATAAGTTTGTATAATTTTGGAAATGTGTTTAGATATGATTGATTTTTTTTTTTGTTAAAATTTATGAATTGAGTTAAGAATTGAATGGAATTGGTTTTGGATTGATTGATTAATTTTGGACGAATTTTGGAAGTTGGACTGTTAACTTAAGAGAGGTCAATTGACCCAATATTGAGATAAGTCGACCGAATGAGGTCATAGGTAGACCTAATGAGGACATAGGTTGACCTAATGAGCCATAGGTCAGCGTAATGAGAGATAAGTTGACCTAATGATATATCGGTCGATTGAACATGGTGAATCTGTGATGGTAACATGGCAATGGTTAGTTTTTGTAACGGTAAAAAAAATTAATGATAAGGAATGTTAGGAAATATATATAAGGCCTTGAAATGAGTATAAATAGGTGTTTTTTTATGGAATTTTTGTATGTAATAAAGATAGAAAGCTTTCATATATTGAGATTAATTATTATTGACTATTACTTGTGAGTTTATACATAAAGTTAAGTTTTAATTGTATTTTATATTGCATTTTCATACACAAGCATTGTATGAGCCCTTATCCACTTTGGTGAGTCAAGAGTAACTATTTTGTGAAGTGTGGATGTGAGAAGGGTAGAAATTGTGAGTGATCTCTTGTAAAGGTTATTCTTGAGTCTTGAGAAAGAAGTGTGTTGGTTAGCTTTAGAAAAGGGAGTGATAGGTTATTCCTTAGCATTGAAAGGGAGAGTGAAAGGTTATCCTTGAGCCTTGAAAAAAGAATTGTATTGCTAACATTGTATTTGTTTTGGTTTCAATAGTATAAAAATCTCAACAGTGGTATTGGGGACTAGACACAGGAGAAAATGGACAGTTTCAAACTAGAATAAATCATTTATATCTTTCTTCCTTACTATTATACTTTTATGCATTTATTTTTATTGTTTAATTTATTGTTATTATTCAATTAGATAAATTAGAATTGTTGTTTAGCTTCATCATTTAAATAAATTAGTAAAAGATTAAGTTGTATAACTTAGAAGAATTTTTAGCACTCAATTCACCCCATTCTTAGGTACTATATAAGGCTAACAATTGATATAAGAGCCTAGATCTCACATTTTTTAATTCTAACAAATTAGGGAGCAAAAATTATAGCTCGTAGTTTAGAATTACCCCATTTGTTTAATGGAAATAATTTTAGAAATTGGAAAATTGGAATTAAAAATCATTTTTTAAACGTAAGAGAAAATTTTCCAAAAATCGTAGAAAATGAACCTTATATACCTTCAAAGCCCATAGAAAGTTTAGCATTCAAAGAAGCATTAAAATTAGATGATGTTGAACATAAGTTTATTTCATTTAATTTTAAAGTTATGGTTATTTTGTTATCTTCCATAAGTGTTGATGTGTTTAACAAAATTACATCAAGATGTGAAAGTGCTCAAGAAATATGACATGCATTAGAGGAAATTTATCAAGATGATGAAGAGGAAAATGAACCCAAAGAAGTATCCCTCTTATGCTTTTTGGATGATGAGGTACATACTTCCATAACTCCTTGTGATAGTGATACAACTTTATGTTCTAAATCCCATGATAATGAAGATGCATGTGATGTGGAATACACTTATAAAGAAATATTAAAGTATATAAAATAATTGACTAAGAAGAAAAAGAAATTGCATGATAGGTATAACGAGACCTCAAAATTGCTTGTTGAATGTAGATTACAGAATGAGAAGCTTAGAAGTGAGATTGAATCGAAGAATGATGATAAATGTGAGATGGAAAAATTAATAGTAGAAAATAGATTGTTGAAGAAAGAATTGGAATTTGGTAAAAGAAAATGCATATCTCAAATTAGAAATAGATTCCCTTGAGGACTCTCTTGCTAAATTTATGAAAGGGAATGAAAAATTAGAAAACATGTTAAATGGACAAAAGGTTGCAAATGATAGACATGGTTTAGGTTATGTGAATGATCATGGATCATGATTAAATTTGTTAAAGGAAAGAACTTAGAGGAAGAAGAACTTAGGCCATCCTTTAAAAACATTTCTAGGCCTTCATCATCCAGCTCTCATCATAGAAAGAATCATTATGCATTTTTGTATGAATCAAGATCATCATACAGAAATAATGTGCATGTGCCTAAAATAGATATAATTTTTTTATTAGTGCACATCATCAAAATAATTCATATAAGCCTTCTACTTTATATGCTCCTCTTGCTTATATGAATGTTTCTAAAAATGTTTATCATACTAATCATATGCCAATAAATGTGACCCATGCATATTCTAGACAAAATTTTCAGAAAAGAAAAATGTTTACATCTAGAAATGCATATAGGAACTATATGAGACCTCATTTTCATTCATATAATACATTTAGAATTTTCAATGGATCTAGACCAAGGTATGTTCATGAAAACGGATATAGATTACATACACCTTTGACTTGTCATTATTGTGGTTTCTTTGGGCATGTTTAATAATTTTCTAATAATTGTTTACATTTCTTGTTGAATGGTTGTGATAGGTATGAAACTAACCATTGTGGACTCAAGATGGTATGAATACCAAAGATTTGTTAAATTTTTTTGTAGGTTTTAAAGGATATCTCTAAGAGCATAAATGAAAAAGAAAATTTTCCAACATTGTTGAACTATGAAAGTAAAGAATTTAACTAGTAGAGTTTGTGGTAAACATAAAAAGGAGGTATGCCTTGAACTTGTACTTATACTGATGAATTTTCTTGATTATGTGTTACTTGATATTTTGAATACTTACTAGTTTGATTATTAATTGGATAATTGTTTGTACGAAAATAAAGTTTGTTTGATTTTCTTTTTGAATTTTGTTATACTATACATGTTTGACTACATGTACGTTCATTCAACTGATTGATGCATATCAGTTGACCTAATGTCAATCGACCGATCGAGCTTGTCATGTTAACCGCTATTTCGGTAAGTCGCGTTGTTACTTTTATTTATCTATCATGTATTTCTTTTATTCTTCATGTTTGTTTCTCCAGCCCCTAAATTTTGAATGATGTTTGTTTAGATATTTTTAAGAATAATTTTTTATATATTATTCTTCATAATTGATTATTGATGCATTTGAATTGAATATTTTCAAGTCTTAATGTGGTTTGCATTAGAAATCCTGATTAGGAATGCATGAATGTAATTCTAAAAAAACTTCTTGATTTCTTTGAGTATGTGTTAATTGGATGAAGAGCCTTTTGAATGACATTCTTATATGTTTAGTTTTTGCATGTTTAGGTGAAATGAAACTTATGACTTGACAAATGTTTATTTTGAATGGTTTTTGAATGTTTAGCATATTTTCGATAAATTGTGACTTTTTAATCCCTCTTATGTTTTTAAAACTTGAACTTCCATTTATTTTAAGAACTTGCCTTCATTGAGGAGGAGCTTAAAAGTTTCATAAAAGATGAAGGATTCCTTTATTTACCAAAAACACTTTCAAAAGTTTAAATTGCCTCTATGCAATGATTTATTAAAATTTTTGAAGGTTTCATAATGTGTTAAAATTTTTTAAATTGGACATCATGTATTTTAATATTGAAGATCTCCTAAAGTAATTTTTCAATATTTCATGTCATGACATTCAATTTTACAAAATCTCATAATGATTTTTTGAGCATGTCATTAAAGTCTTTGTAAATACATGATTTTTATGCATAGAGATTTTGATAGCATAAAGAGTTAAAATGCATGAAATTTTACAAGAAATGGTGAAATTAATGGCATTTAAGTTTTTGAAATGGGTTTTTGAAATCTTATGACATTTGATTGTATATACCATTCACATTTGGAAGTCTTAGTTTTTAAAGCATTATGCTTATATTTAGGGGAAGCATGAAACTTTATCTAGATTTAAGTTTTAAAAGTTGATTTTAATAAAATCATGCATGATAATATTTTTTAAGGATTGAAAAGGATTTTTTTGTTAAGAAAGGGCTTTTTTTTTTGACAATGCATTTGATGTTTATATGTCTATAACTTGTTTATTCCTTTTATATGGTTGCTCCTTGATTTGAAAGATATTGCATGAATTTATGGATATTAAAGCTATTTGAATAATGATTATAGATTTAATGTCATTTGACTCCTTTCATGCATTTTATGCTTTGTGAAAAAGTTTGAATCATCGAAAATTGAGACTGTGTAAATTGAGAAGGAGGCTTTAATTTTGAGATCTATGAAATTATGCAACTTGCAAAATTTTGAACTTGTTGCGTAAGTTTGACTAACTTAGGGGAGTTAGTCAAATTCTTGATAATTTTGTGATGAAAGTTGATTTTTTTAAAGCAATCTTGGAATTGTGTAAAAAAATTTAATTGGTACCTTGAAATTGTTTATACTTTATATAAGATTGTAGTATTAATTTGATTTTTGGTTTCAATTATGTCTTAGGAGGGAGTATCTATTTTGGCAATGATAAGTGATATTTGCTATGTTATTGCTACTTGGCTATTTTAATTGTTATTAACAAATGATATTATGATACTTGTCTTGTTAATTAATATCAATTATCAGTTTGCCTTGTTTTTCCTCATAATTGGTATCACCAAATCAGTTTTTCAACAATTGGTATCAACTATTTGTGTAGGTTGATGTTTTGTTTCACAAGTGTTCTTGTGTTTTGAGCATTGGATTTCATTGAGAGAGATATCAATATTTGGTTTCACAATTTTGTTTTCTAACGATTGGTAATGTGTCTTTAATAATTGATATAGACAAACTACATTTCAACAAGTTTGGTATCAAGTATGTGAGTTTTAATTAGTCATTTCTTTCTAAAAATAATTGGTATTTGTTTTGATGATTATTGAAACTTTGAAATGAATTCAGTTGTTTTATCCCTTCTTTAAGGATCAATGACATGGTATTTTCATTTTGTCTTTGTGTATGTTATTAAGGGGGAGTATATTTGAAAATTGAGATATGATTTTTGTGTGTGTATGAAATCACACTTTAGACATTGATGAAAGGAAAAGATGTGTATTCCTCCTCTATGTGATTTGTGTTTATATATTGGTATTAGAGTATTATACAATTTATATGTGACTTTTTTTTTTTATTGAAGTTTGAGTGTTATACCTTTTTGTAATTGGATGTGTACTTTTTGATGATTACAAAAAGTCGGAGAATGATATATGTGATATTAGAAAGGGGAAGTAAACTTTTTTTTACATATGATGGTTGTTTATTTTGATTGATGTTTGCATTTTATTTGTATAATTTGATTATTGTGTGTATCTAATATTAGATGGTTTTTTCATCATAAAAAAGGGGAAGATTGTTGAACCAAGGGTTGGCTCCACCTTTGTTTTGATGATGAAAAAGTGTTTTCTACTAAGGTATTTATGAAGTTTTTTATAGATAAGTTTGAAGAAAATAAGTCTTAAAGTGTATGGTAAAGAATTGAAATGCATGGTTTTTGAGACTTGAAGTTGAAAAGCATATTTGAGAGTTTGTGTTAAAGAAAGATTAAGTTGAAGGCCATCTTAATGACAAGAGAAGCATTAGAGATGAACTTGAAGATTGAAGATAGAACATCAAGTTCAAGAGTAGAATTTGATAGGTTTTTATGTAAGTTGCTTTGTAAGTCTTCTTTTAGTCTTACCATAGTGTTAAAAGGGCTCAATCATGCATATGCATTCATATTTAGTATTTGAATATAGGATGCATAATCAAGAGGTATTTTATGTGCTTGATGTATGTGAAAATCCTCTTGACGTATAGATAAATGCATGTTTGGTATTGCATGAGTATATGTGATGAATGGGTGAGTAAGCTAGTATTTTGGTGAAATTGGTATAACTTATGTAACTCATGGAATAATGTTTTAGATAAAGGTTTTGTAAATTGAAGTTGTATGAATTAATTAAGTATATAGTTGTATGAGATAAAGTGAATGAAATTAACTAGATTTATTTGTTAAGGAAATTTGGTAAATTGGATGAATTAATTTTGTTAAGTTTGTATAATTGTGTAAAATGTGTTAAGATATGATTGATATTGTTTTGTTTATGTTAAAATATGTTGAATTGGGTTAAGAAGTGAATGGAATTGGTTTTAAACTGATTAATTATTTTTAGACAACCCAATCTCGTGACGCCCTCGTCAAGATGAAACAATTGTTTTAAAAAATATTGTCCCCTTAGCAAAATAAACTAAGAAGTGTATAATAGGATCTTATCTTCTCCTTGTCCAAATATGACACATGATTTAATACTCATAAAATGCCTAACTCATTATTCTTTCAGTCAAACTACTTTTAATCCCAATAACTGAATTAGTCAGAACATTACTTATATTGTCATTCGTATTGAAAGCTTTATATCTTGAACCATAAAAGGAAATAACATCTACTATAGGCTAGTAATAATAAGACTAGGTTATATTAAATGATATGCTTGCATTATACCACCATATAGCCATTAACATATATACATTATAAGCTACTTCTCTAGATTGTAATGCACTACAGTTTGAATGTTGAGCTCCAAGAGTTATTTTTAGTGTTAAAAAATTAGGCACTTGTCTTATTCTTTTCCTCATATAAGTTAAACTTCCAACAATCCCTTCTCTTTAGGTGGGAATACTAGCTTTAGTATTATCAATATCATCCTTCGCATTACATAAAGAACTTCCACTACTAATTTTATTGTTCCATCATTTCATTCTTTCTCTCTCAACTTGATACTCTTTAAGCATTGTTTTCATCTATCATTTTTATAATGGCCAACTTTTTTACAACATTCCACATCACCTTTGATCTCAGCAAAGTTCCTATTTTAATCTTGTGATTCTCTGACCTTTCAAATGCTTGTTACAATACAAATATATTGTGTGGTTCTTCATATCAGGAACTACTCTTACATGGATCCAGGTTAAACCATCAAATTTCCCCCAATAGATTAAACTATTAAGAGCACTTGAACTTTTCTCCATTTATTTATAAGAATAAATGCAATTGATCAAGCATTATAAATTAATTTTAATCAATAAATAAATATAAGTCATTAAATAAATGATTGTCGCTTACTTAACTAAATCCTAAATCAATTCTAGGTCCTTATATGTAGAAAACTCAAATTGGAAGTTAGTTTACCTAAGTTGTAAATATGAACTCATGATAAAAAAAAAAACTATGTAATCTATCAATTTAAATGTTGGAAAAAGTCAAGTTAGTTCCCATTTACATTTATAAAATTTTAATTTTATAAAATAGTTCTTAATTTATTAAAATTTCAAAAAAGCCTCAAATTCTAAAACTTTAACTTAGGAAAAATCAAAATTGGACCAAATCATATGTAATTGAAGATTCAATTAACTAACATTTACTTTCATTTTTATAAAAATACATTCAAATTTAAAAAATTTAAAATATTTCATTATAAAATTCTAAATTCTAAATCCTAATTCTAGATTTTAAATTTGATTCAATGTAACGGAATTCTTATGAAATTGAAAATTTTTAATACATAAAATTGATTAATTAAATAATAATTAGTAATTAATTGCATTCAAAATTTGCAAAAGATTAAAAATCCCAATTACGATTTTTTTAACCTAAGTTTACAACTAGAAAAGGGGAACTAGGAAACAACAAGAGTAAGAGGGGTGTAAGGGGAGTAGAGCAGGCAACGGCTTTGGGGGAAGCAATAGATGCTAATGTGTTCTACTTCTTGCTACAACAAAC